>VZTT01067952.1:86028-124328 GCA_013400855.1 Buphagus erythrorhynchus
CAAAGCATTTCAAGTTTGGCCTTTATCCAAAATAAATCAGTCTCATTTAATCAGATAATTACAATGACAAATATCTTGCAGCTATTTTCACTCATATATTCTGTTTTGATACATCTAATTAAATTCAGACGTGGGGCTGGGAGGATGATCAGGATTCCTTGTGTATATAATAATCTTTATCCAGGATGCCTTGATAGCAGTGGGATCCAGAACTATGGTTATTACTACCACTGGCTTTACTCAAAAGTTGAGTTTTTGATTAAAAAAAACCCAAAAACTCCAGGGCAAATGCTTGGCAGACACCCTTAACTGGACCTGTATTTGCTTAAACAATTATTTGTTTCTAGACTGAATGTGTCAAAAATGGGAAGTTGGCAAAAGATGAATCAAATGTGCTTTTTAAACTAGTGTGCTGTGTTTTCCTGCAGATTCAGCCTCTTGCAGAGGCTGAGATTTAGTCAGATTCAAATGAAACTTAAGAGTGTCAGTGCACAGAGCTGCCTGGGATTAACTAAGGGGGTTTTGAACACCTTCAGCTAAGTCAGTACCTCTGCCTTGTCTGGGGCAATATCTGGGCACGATGCACAAGTATTCAGACATGCATTTTCTCTGTTCTAGGTGGTAGATGCCAGGGCTGGACCCAGCCTTAAAACAACATTGAAACCAAAGAAAATGAAAACTCTGTCTGGAAGCAGAATAAAGAGCAATCAAATCAGCAAACTGCAAAAGGAATTCAAGCGGCACAGTAAGTGGATCCAAAGAGATTTTGGTGATAAACTTCAGCCTCCCCTAACACAGCTCACTGTTAGCTGGCCAAGCTGAATCACCCTCTAGAGTTGGTTGTGCACACACACGTTTGGGCTCTCTCTGTTTTCACAACCTCTCATCCTCTGAGAGCTTGGGGAGGGTGCGGAATGAGAAAGAAGAAGAGCTTGTGTGCAGGGTGGGCTGCAAGACAGAGGTGGAGAAGTGGCAAGAGGGCATGGAGAGTCTGGCTTGAAAGTGCAGGCAGTTGTAGCTTATGTCCCACACTTAAATGAAATATCCCTAGGAAGAACATTTTGGGCAAAGATCTCATTGAAACTGAAGTGGGAAGAGGCTTCTCCCTGCATTCAGTAATGTGCTATGGCTGTTTTCAGCTCTCTTTCCCCCAAAAAAATCAGTCTTTTTCTTCCATACATACTTTTCAACATAGATTTAAACCCCCACCTCTTAAATTCCTACCATGTTTCCTTATACCTTCCTCTGCCAGTCTCAGTAATTTCTTTTCTGGAGTACTCCAATCCATAGCTTTCCAGCTAAACCATCTGCCAGTTGTGCTATAAATGTGTGTCAGTACCTAAGGCTTTTCTTCTAAAGCAAACCTTCCAGCTTCTTAACTGTTGCTGACTTGGTCTCTCTCTCTTTCAATTATCCTGCCTAGTCAGAGGAAGTCTCTGAATACTCAATGGAGGCCCTGGCCCAATGAGCTTTTATCTTCTCATTCAAGGCACTTTAGTTAATCTAATTGTGTTACTGAAGCTATTAGAGAGAACAGCTGAAAGGCAGGAGAGTAGACACTGTTAAGATCTATGTCTGCACTGACTCTGTAGTTCTGTAGTCTGTTGATCCAGCAAAAGCTCAATACTACCCAACAAACACATAATGAGGATCTAGATATAGATACAGATATAGAACGCACTATTGGGAAGAACTGTGCAACACTTTACCTGAGAGGGTGAGGGTGAGAGAGAGAGTCTGGAGCACAGACCTCCACTGTCTGGAGGGATCTCCCAGGGATTTCAGAGCGTGGCCAGTGTGGGCTTTGTTTAAGAGCCAGAAACTGAAGCCTGATCCTGAACCTCTTTCCAATCCCTCATGTACAAGGACTCCCTCCACTTCTGAAGTCTGTTTCACAAATCCTGACACACTCTATATTGAAACAGGCGGGAACAAGTGAAATAAATGGCTTGTCGTCGTTAGGATTTTCTTGCTAATTAAAACACATCTGTGCCTCTGTTCCCAATCCACAAGTCAGGAGGGGAGGGTAAGTCGTTGGATGCATGTCCTGATCCTTGCATTTCTTCTTTGCCCTGCAGATTCTGATGCCCACAGCACGACTTCGAGTGCCTCCCCGGCTCAGTCGCCCTGTTACAGTAACCAGTCGGACGATGGCTCTGACACGGAGCTGAGCGCTGGGGCCAGCAGAACACCGGTGTTCTCCTTCCTAGATCTCACTTACTGGAAAAGGTAAAAAGCAACAGAACATGCCCTCTGTGCAGGCACCAAGCTCACTTTGCATACAGGCTGCTTGAATCTGCCTCTTCTTCTTGATTTGGTATAAGCATATAATTTAAGTCACATACAAACAACACCTGTCTGTCCATGCTTGGAAAGAAATGCCTTGCATTTAAGACATTTTCCCCTATCTCCCTAAACACTAAAACAGTTTCTGTTTTCTATTCTGGGAAATATTTTTGCTTGTTTTGGGAATAGCAGATTATATTCCTGTCTGTCATTATTTCTTCTTAAAACTATGCCCTGTAGATATGTGTTGCTACATACAAGAGTGCTCTCAGCTTGCCAGCAAAACACAGCATTTGATTTGGTTGACCTGTGATGGTAGTCATTTGGAAAAAAAAATAAAGTCCTGGAATTGGAGGAAAACCACAAGGTTTTCTGGGAGCTGACAAGCTTGTTATCTTTTATTACATGTTGTGACACAGTAATCCCTTGTTTAGCTAATTGCTCAATTGAAATTGTTGTGACTTTGCTTCCTCCTCTCGAATAATATTTGCAAGTGCATTGTAGCCAAGGTTGGTTCAGCCCAGATAGTTGTGTCTGAAACTTTTCTGGGAAGCAAAGTGGGAGACTTGGTTTTGTATAGACATGTTTGGGTTTTTTTCTATGTGTTTTTTTGGGGTTTGATTGTTCCTGCCCCCCCAAGGACCTGTTGTGGATTTAGACACAGACTTGCTTTCTGTTTGTGAGCAGTCTTTTTGCCCCTGGCCTCTGGGCTGGAGGCTCAGTAAAGTAGTATCTGGGGTCAGACTTAGTTTTTGCATGCTTGTGAATTCTGTATATTCTAAACAGATGAGGTGTCTGTCTCCCTTCCAGGCAAAAGGTCTGCTGTGGAATTATTTACAAAGGGCGTTTTGGAGAAGTCCTCATAGACACTCATCTCTTCAAACCTTGTTGTAGCAATAAAAAGTCTGCCACTGAAAAGCCAGAACAAGAAGGACCCCAATCTCCAGCAATCTCCACTCAAGAGGAGTGGTGACTTCCTTGGGTAGCTGCAGAAGGTTATACAGATCCTCTTATTCTCTGGAAAAATACTAGAAAAGTGACTGTTCACTTTGGACACCTGCTATGCTGCCAAAAGACTATTCCCTAGAACTGTTTTGGGTTTTACTGCTACAATTCCACAAACTCTGAAGCCAGTTTGTATCCTTTCAGAAAGACTGTACATAATATTTAAGATGCTATGGAACACTTGGCAAAGCTGAATGCTGCTGCGAGGTTGTCTAATTTTCCCCCACACTCACTTCCCAAGTGAATATGAGGATGGGGTTTGTATATTAAAGTATATGTAGTTCATGTTTCTCTATTGAAAGAAGCAGTGGTTGTAAGGCTTTTGTTGTTGTTTTTTTTCTTTCTTTAAAAGTTGGTTGGCAAACTTCCTAAATTCCCAAGAAAATATTTCATTCTTAGACATGTATGAGTCAATAAGATGAACTAATACATAGAAATGTTATAAGTCACCTCTCTAGTTATATAAATATATATTTTTTAAGGTGTGGCGATTTCACCCTATACTACTGACATAACAAAGACAAATATTTCATCCCTCCCATGTGACACAGACTGGTAATCTGCAGACATCTCTACTTCAAGTGGTAGCTATATGAGAAGGCCTCCAGCATAAAAGTGCTCTTGAGAAGGGGTGGGAGAGCTCTCTACCTTAGCTAAAGATTAAGATTTGCCTATGAACTGAACATAGCAAAATGGGAGGTTACTTTGTTTTAAGCCAGCAGCAGGCACCCTGGACTTGGTGTAGTAACCCCTGGTGTTTGGAAATGGACCAAGAAACATCTTAATGCCCAAGTCAGGTATAGATGACAGCCAAAACTGAGTAACTGCTCTCTGTTGGCCCAGTGCAGCTGAAATGTGACCACAAACAAGATTCCTCCTGGTTTTGGACCTGACAAAGATCCACATCCCTTGCTAAGCAAATCAGGCTCTAGTCCAGGGACATAATCTGGTTGCAGCCTGGGGTCTGGATTCACAATAACTGTTTTGAAACCCTTCCCCTGCAGTGCTTCTCTGTGTTTGGGTTTTGTTGTTTTTTTTTTTTTCCCATTTGTTTGTTTAAGCAACTGCTAGATCAACACTTTTGTGAATACTGAGTCTGAAAAGTTCTGCTAAGAATGGTGCTGTGCTGAACCAAGGCAGCAGCTCTGTTTGCATATGCAATCAAAAGATAATACTTTCTACACAGATTCCTAGACAAGCTCATGTGCAAATTGTTGTGACACTCCTTGAAACTCTGCTTTGCCTGTAGGATGGAAGCAGCCTCCTGGAAGGTTGTGCTGCAGTTCTAGCTCCCAGTTGCTTCACGTTCCTTTTGTGAAGGTTTTACCTGTGTGAGTTGGGAATTCTGCTTTTTGTTTGGTTGGTTTTTTTCCTGGTTTTAAGGGGAGGGAGGATTTTTTTTTTTTTTTTATTATGCTTTTGGGATATCCTACAATGGATTACGACATGGTGTGATTCTTGGGGTGTCCTGTGTAGAGCCAGGAGTTGAAGTTGATCTTGATGGGTCCCTTCAACTCAGCGTATTCTATGATTCTAAGCTTTCCTTTTTTTTGTGAGAGTCATTGGCATAATACTGTGGTGGGTAGGGTTTAGGACTGGATTTCCATGTAGTCTCAGTTCTTGAAACAGGAATACTTAGCAAATGAAAATATAGGGAAAGATATGCAGGCACCTCTACCCTCAAAGCTTTTTTTCTTTCTTTTTTCCCCTCCTGTTGGGTCAGCCAACCTCTGGAGAGAAAGAAAATCAGGGGAAACGGGGCTTTGACTTACCACAGCCTTACAGCTTAGAGCTTTCCTTGGACCTAAACTCTGAGGTTCTTTAAGAGAGGACAAAGCTGCTTACCTTGCTTTTATTCTCAACCAAATAGAATCATTCAGGTTGGAAAAGACCCAAGCCCGTTGAGTCCAGCCATAGATATAATGGATACTTGATTGTATAAAGGCATAACTAGGTTGGTCATGTCTAATAAGGGCTTGAGCAAGAGTCCTCGCTGTGTTTGCAGACACCTATTTCATGTGAATTTATGTTCTCAGCATCAGTAATTCTGTACACCTAAGAAGGCTGCAGTATTGGTGGTAGGATGTGCTCTGATACGGATCATCTCTTCTGTATTTATTTATTTATTGCTGGAGTTCAACCACCAACTGCTTCCCCTACTCCCTCCCACCTCTTCCATTCCTGGTAGTAATGCAAAATGAGTAGTCATGCACTTTGTATTAATGTATTAGAAATCTATGGAACCTGTTTTGTACTTTTATACTGTTCAGACACTTGTAATCCAAACTTTGTTTTTATTAGGGTAATGAATAAATTTAGACTTATTTAGAAAATAAGCAACTTCTGTATTTATTTCAGCTCTGTTCTTCTGTTAATTAGATTTAGTGTTGGACCCAGTCCAGGCAACTGTCTTAGTTTGAAAAGACAGGTATCTGCTAGAAGGGACAAGAGCCCCCCTTTTAAAGGAGAGTATAAACCCCCTTTTTTTCCCTTCTTCCCTTTACTGTGATTTCCGAAATTAAAGAGCTCTCAGGCAGAGATATGGGGGTAGGAATAACAGTCCTTTTACTGATATATATATAAAGAGAAACAGAAACACAACAATAACGGCAAGATCAACAGCAACAGAGCAGGAAGCCCCGTAAACAGTAAACAGTTCTGGTCGTGGACCCCTTTGTGGTGTGGTTACCCCTCTGATGTTCCAGCGAGCAGGGAAGAGAGGCGGTGGACTCCACGTGGCTGGGGGGGGCGCCGCGGGGAAATGGCGTCTGTGTCCCACAGGGGGAAAGGGCAGAGGGGAGAAGCCGCTCACAGGTCCGGCAGGATCAGTCCTGATGCTCCAAGAGGACGTGTTGAAGTCGGTAGGAGATGCGGGAGAATGAGCAGGAGGATGCGGGATCCCAGAGTCAGGGAAAAGCAGCTCCCACCTCAGCGTGGCCGAGCCGAGTGAGAGCCGAACCTCCTCCTCCCAGGTGGACGAGCGGGCCGAGCCGTGCACCCCCCAAGCGGCAGCAGAGCAGCCGCCCCCCTTCACTCTTCTTTTCCGGTGTTGCCCCTCTCCCCCCGCCCCCTTCGAGAGAAAACTGTTAACTGAGCTCATGGGTGTAGACCCAAATACTCAGCACAACAATGGGAAAAATTCCACAGAAAGAAAAGGGACAATTCAACCCTCAACAGCAACCCATGTTTCTATTTGAACAAGAGCAAGCCTTTTTTTGAGGGAGGGAAGTGAGGTAATTCCCTTCCTATTTAATTTGGAAAGAAGAGCAGAGCAAGGGAAGGAGGTGGTGTTTGTTATGACAGACAGCTGTCTCAGGGCAGAATCACAGAGCTTTTCCCTGGCACTGCATGTGTGTCAGGCATTCCTTTACTGGGAATGGGTGGTGCTGGCATTCCATGTTCCCAGGGGGCTTGCTCTCTCTCTCTATCTCACCAGCGTTCATCAAAGGTCAGCACTGAAGGATTGGTGCTGACAGCATTTGGAAATATCCCTGTCCAGACCCAGAGGAGTTGGTGGAAGAGACTTGTGCTCCTGTGTTGGAGCTGGAGCCTGGCGTGTTCCTTCCCACAGCAGGCACAGGCAGCTGGATGAGCTCCAGCAGACTGGTGGGAGCAAGGTCTCTGGTAGGAGCTGTGAGTAACTGAGTTTAGAAGATAATGGGGAAAACATTGCAACCTTAAGCATGATGGTGTGTTGCAAGAGGCTATTTTAGACTTCGGTGGTTACGCTGACTTATTCCTGCTGATGTGCTGGCTGTTTTCTTACAAATTGAGCCTGATGATATTCAGAGATACATGTAGAAATCATTTCAGAAAGCTCTGCATAGACTGCCAGATTGTAGTACAATAGCATCTGATTTTGACATATTTGCATTACCTGCTGTAGATGCCTGAATATACTTTGGGCATAGTTCAGTTCACCTAAAATATAAAGTCTATGTAAAGTCACTGAAGAGAAGATGCACCAAAAGGTGGTTGAAAGCAAGTAACCTACTGTGTAACCCATTATTTGCAACTTTCTACCCTGTTTCAAGCAATTAGTTCCTTTTGTCACTCTCTTAGACTGCTGCTGCACACCAGTGACTATAACTTCTGGGTGCTGAGGACATCTGTGTTGATGGATAGAGGGCTTTGTGGGGCAGAAAATCTAACAGGGTTACAGCTGTGGAGGAGGAAGCTCCTCTGGGGAGCATTGGGGAGGCATCTTCAGAGCAATGGGAAACAAAATCTGGAAGCAAAATCCGGGGTGTAAAGCCTTCTTGTGCTTCACCTGGGTCAGCTGTTGCAATGACAAGTGCAACATCTGCTAAAATACCTCACAGCGCATGCATTATAAAGGTGTTTTGCAGAGGATTGTATTGAAAGATGAGAAAAACACAGCATGGGACAAGAAGATATTTTGTTGGTGGTCACCAGTAGACAGGGAGCAGATCCAAGATTTCCAAAGCCTGAGCATCCAGTGCTGCTGCTGAAGCATCCAATGGCAAATTCTCTTTGCTTTTGTGTGGTGCTGCATGAAGAGTAATTTTATTCTGATTTGTACAGTTTTGAAGTCTTTGACTTCTACAATGCTGAACCTGAGACATGCTTTATGAGTGGATGACTGGGTCCCATCCAGTCCCAGTGACCAAAAAGTTACATCTGTTCTGAAGTCATATAAAAAATTCATTTCAATATAATGTAAGAAAAAGGGAAATTCCTCCTAAATGGTTCTTGTATCACTTAATGTAATTTTTAGGTTGTCCAGATCAGGGGTAAGAGCAGTCTGACATGTATTCTGCAGATCTGGTCCTGCAAGTGTCAACATCAGAGACACATCTACCTCCTTTTTGGCTTTAGTTTTTTCTCTCCTTCACCTGGACATCTGTCCATGAGGAGGAAAAGGAGCACATGTCCAGCTTCTGTCCAGCTCCCCTTTCTCAGACACTGGAAGTGGCACCAGGGAAATGCTGCTGGCTTCCTCCATATAAACAGTCTACAGTAAAGGAACACAAAACCGGTGCTCCTTTTCAGGATAATCATGTAGGGTTTGTAAAGCTGTTGTGGAGCTATTTGGTCATGATGGGCATCATGTAGCCAGCCAGCCTTTTCAGGAAACCCCATTTTGCTCTTAGGTGGCATTTCTATTGGAAATTCCATGTTCATGTTGACCTGCAGCAGCTTTGAACTCCATTAATGGAGAATAGGTAAGTTAATAGTTATGTGCCTATAGAGAAATTACACATTCTGGGGGAAAAGAAAGGTACACAGAACCCTTGTGTACGCCAGATCATGAATGTGCTTGAAATGAATGTGACACTAACATTTCACACCATCTATCATCGTGAATTTAGGTTTTGTATCTCTTTTATTTTTATTAATGAGACTTATTTGGAGAAAACCTCTCTCTCAGATACAGTAGAAAGTAATCACTACAGGAGTGTGGGGCATCTCATTGCCATTGCCTCTGGCCCAGCAGAAG
Organism: Buphagus erythrorhynchus; assembly: GCA_013400855.1. NCBI lineage: Eukaryota > Metazoa > Chordata > Aves > Passeriformes > Sturnidae > Buphagus > Buphagus erythrorhynchus. The sequence goes on from VZTT01067952.1 coordinate 94,781, forward strand.
AGTGGCTGGAAAGGGACAGACTGCCCAGGCATCCTAGCCCTCAGTTCTGGGCATGGGAAGGGGCTGTTCGTGATCCTGCTCAGCCCTTGCCCTCGCTGTTGATGTCTCATCACCACAGACACGGTTTCATGCCTCAGCTGCGAACTTGGCCCCGCATCCCTGCAGACACAGGAGGATGGCAGAGCACTGGAAATGGACGGGGAAACATGCCGTAGCTGAGGCTTCTTGGAAAGGTACGGGGGAATCGGGCGCTTTGAGAGCTGCCAAGGAGCGTGGCACGGGTGGCTCTTACTGCCGACCTTTACAGCACGGCCTGACAATGCCAGGGTGACCACGGACGTTTATGAGGGGGTTGGAAAGCAAGCCCCGGTCCCCGCCGGCCCCGGGGGCCACCAGGTGGCGCTGGCCCGGCCCGGAGCTGGGCGACAAGGGCCGGTTCTGGTCCTGCCTGCGCCAGCGCGTCCTGGGCAGTGACAGCACCCCTGCGTGCCCTGGGCAGTGACAGCACCCCTGTGTGCCCGGCGGCAGTGACAGCATCCCTGCGTGTCCTGGGAAGTGACAGCATCCCTGCACTCCCGGCTGCAGTGACAGCATCCCTGCGTGTCCGGCTGCAGTGACAGCACCCCTGCGCGTCCTGGGCAGTGACAGCATCCCTGCACTCCCGGCTGCAGTGACAGCACCCCTGCGTGTCCCGGGCAGTGACAGCACCCCTGCGTGTCCTGGGCAGTGACAGCACCCCTGCGTGTCCTGGGCAGTGACAGCATCCTTGCACTCCCGGCTGCAGTCCCAGCCTCCTGGGCATCCCGGTTGCAGCCCCAGGATCGAGTTGTGAGCTGCCGCGGCTCAGGCATCGCCGGCAGCCCTCGGCTCTCCGCACTGTGCCGGCACGGCCGGCCTTACTCTCCAGCCACAAAACCCGAGCACAGACCTCATCGCTGCCCGTCCTTGCTCACAGGCACAGGAAACTGAGGCTTTGATTGCCCTAATTTCATCTCTGCAAAGAGTTACTGGACACAAAAAAAAAACCAAAAAAAAAAAAAAAAGAAAAATTTTACCTGGGCAAACACAAACAATATCAGAAGATTATGATTGTCAGCCTGAGTAAATTGGTATCATTGTCTCATCCAAGCCAGGTGGCTTGGATTTGGCCCAGTAAAACTAGTTGGTGACTGTAAGAGAGGTGTAAGGAACTACTGCCAGGAGGATCCCTTAGCAGGGAAAGCAGCTCGGTGGATGATGCACGTCTGCATGCTCTCATTGCTGCTGGAGCATGGTGTGATGATGGGAGAGCCACAGCTACACTCACGGTGATCCTGGCCTGGGTGCTGCTGTTCTGAGGATGTGGCTGCCCTGCGAGGTTCTGAGAGCAGCTTTTCACTTGGCTGTTCTCCACAGAAAAGCAGTGCACAGACCCAGCATTGCTGCAGGCTGGGACACGTGGCAGGCAATTTTCTTAGAAGCTGGGCTAGAGATATTTCCTTGCTGCCAGGTCTATTCCCAGGAATTTTAACTATGGAACAGCATGATGCCCTGGTGATTGGCAGTGCTGCACCTCTTCAATGTTTCACCTTCTGACATCTAGGAAGTAACTGCTTCCTAATGGCTCTGCCAGATCAAGGAGCTGGATCCTGGGTGTTTGCCTCCAAGTGACGATCTCTGGGCTCCCCTTCTGCTTGAAACGAGATTACTAAGGACTGTGACCTCTTCCCCTGTGACCATGAGAGAAATAGATTTTATATCCCCCTACAGTCTTTTTTTCAACTCTGCTTTAGGGAGAGCACATATCAGGCTACAAATCAGTAGGTGGGCTTTGCTGCTGCATTGAGAGGCTCTAGCATTCTACTTTGCCCCATAGCTGCTGGCATACCTTCTGTGATTTTTATCTTCAAGAAATGGAAGTTCTGGACATGCAGGAGGCACACATGGCATCTCTAACTTGCAGAGCACAGTAAGTATCAAGGGTCGAATCCTGCTCAAAGATGCAGGCCACTGTAATTGAGTCAAAAGGTCCTGTTCTTTCATCCGAGAACAGGTGCAAATTAAATTTATGTGAAATTTACAGCTGATTCCCAGACACTACGTAACCAGAATCAACAACTTCTGTTCCACTCCAACGGGATTTCACATCCATGTGCTCCTGCTGCTCATTAACATTGCCTTAATTAGGCCATGGAATTCCACAGCAGTCTGGTATTGCAGCAGGGTTCTGATCTAGTAGGAGGAGATCTTCCACCTGCTTGAGAAACCTCACTAAGTAATTGGGAAAATGCAGTGGATTGAATCCAGGTGAAGCATCAAGTCAGTCATTAATGGCTCCTGGCGAGGATTGCTTTCATGGCAAGGCCACCTTGTGAGGAATTGGAGAGCAAACCACAGCCTTTACAGAACCCTTTGCAGAAAGGCTTCCACCTGGTAACAGTGGTACAGGGAGAGTTCCCAAGGACCTAATTAGATCTATGTAAATTATTAACAGTGAATGCAGCCTTTTTATGTCTGATTTAACAAAAAGCCCAACCCTTTCATGGAATCACAGAATCATTGGTTGGAAGAGACCTTCAATATCATCGAGTCCAACCCATGCACTAACACCTCAACTAGACCATGGCACCAATCTTTTTTTAAACACATCCAGGGATGGTGACTCCACCACCTCCCTGGGCAGACAATTCCCTGAGTCTCAGGGGACTGTGCCAAAGAACCCTGCTGAGGACCTTGGCAGGAGCTGCAGTGCTGTGTGTGTCAGTGTGACAGGATGCACCTGCAGAAGGATGCTCCCTGTGCACAAATCCATGTGTCTGGGGCACAGCAGTGCCATGTGTGCCCTGGTGCCACACAGCCAGTCCATGGGCTCCTGCTGAGCCAGCCATAGGGACAGAAATGCCAGGGCAGGAAACAAGATAGGCATTGTTCTTGAAGCTGCTGTGGTATAGAGACTGCTGCAGTTATTTTATGCCCTGAAGGGGCATCAGATTTATTGTACCCCTTTATGTCTCAATGAAATAAAGCAGGAAAATAAGAACTGCTTTTCTTTGCTTTTCTTTGCTTTTCTTTGCTTTTCTTTGCTTTTCTAAATTTCAAAATAGTCATGAAGAAGTCAAGGTACCCTAGAAAGAAAAATTGAGTAAAATCTAATCATGTTGTATACTAACTCTCTTAAGTAACATCACCTGCTTAGTCTGATCCTGCCCTGTTTTCTCCCTTTCTCTCAGCTTTGTCTCTTTTAATGTTTCTGTCATTTTTGTCTAGCCTGTTGGACACACTTTTGAAGTCTGAATGATAACTAATCATCCTGGTTTTGCTGCTGACTCTGCGCCTTAGGGGATAGATGGCGGTCCTGGCACAAGTTGAATGTTTGAGACAAAAATCACACGGAAAATGAAAACAGAGTATCCACATGGATTTCATAGGAAGACTAAGCAAACGTGTCTCTTAAAAAGAAACAGAAAAAAAGTGAGTTTTCTAATTGAAGGAAGATACATTCTTTTCTAAATGTAAACAGTAGTTAATGTGTGCTCCTATTGCAGGTGAGGAATGTGCCTTTTAGGAAGGGTCTAAGAGAATATGGAGATATGTGGGAATATTGAATAGGAGGAGAGCTGAGAAGCATCAGGACCTGAACAGCTTTTCAGCAGTGTTCGCACACAGTAACCATCTGCTGTCTCTCGTGCTTCTGGAAGGCCCCTGCTAGCAGCCAGGAGGCAGGAGCTCCCTCGTCTGTGTTCGCAGCTTTCCGTGGCAGACTGGCTGCTGGCTGGGCAGGCACTTTCCACTCCAAAAGCCCATCCCCTCCGAAGCACCTCTGCTGGTTTACACAAGCTAACCCTCGGCTATCGTCCGTGAATAGCGCTGTGTGCGGCGGGACCCGGGCCAGGCTGCCGTGGGAAGCCGCGGAGCCCCTGCAGCAGCCCGGGGACAGCGAGGGGCTCCGGGAGAGGCGGGATCGGCCCGGGGACAGCGAGGGGCTCCGGGAGAGGCGGGATCGGCCCGGGGACAGCGAGGGGCTCCGGGAGAGGCGGGATCGGCCCGGGGACAGCGAGGGGCTCCGGGAGAGGCGGGATCGGCCCGGGGACAGCGAGGGGCTCCGGGAGAGGCGGGATCGGCCCGGGGACAGCGAGGGGCTCCGGGAGAGGCGGGATCGGCCCGGGGACAGCGAGGGGCTCCGGGAGAGGCGGGATCGGCCCGGGGACAGCGAGGGGCTCCGGGAGAGGCGGGATCGGCCCGGGGACAGCGAGGGGCTCCGGGAGAGGCGGGATCGGCCCGGGGACAGCGAGGGGCTCCGGGAGAGGCGGGATCGGCCCGGGGACAGCGAGGGGCTCCGGGAGAGGCGGGATCGGCCCGGGGACAGCGAGGGGCTCCGGGAGAGGCGGGATCGGCCCGGGGACAGCGAGGGGCTCCGGGAGAGGCGGGATCGGCCCGGGGACAGCGAGGGGCTCCGGGAGAGGCGGGATCGGCCCGGGGACAGCGAGGGGCTGCGGGAGAGGCGGGAGCAGCCGCTGGAGCAGCCCGGGGACAGCTGGCTTCCCCCGGGAGAAATCCGCAACCACGGGCACCTGCGGACATCCCTCACACCCGGTCTTACCTGCAGGCGAAGCAGAAAGGAAGCTGAAACTAAATAGAACTGATTTAATATTCATGTAGGAAAGTGTTATGCAGAGCTTTGGTAGGCTTCGGGGGGCTAGGGAAAAGTTATGGAGGTGAAATTTTTGCCGTGAGGTTTGGAAGGTGATTCTGGCGCTGGGATACAGAGTGAGATTTGATTTTGATTTTCTAGAACAAAAATCTCAGGAAGGTCGTGCCTTCTTTCACATTAGTGCTTTACTATTTTCTACATCTCTTGAATTAGGTTAAAAGCAGCAATGTCTGTGATCGGTGAACCATGAGGCAGATTTCTCCCGACTTTCTAATGTGGAGATTATATACCTATGAGCTGGCCAAAGGTAAAGGGCAGTGTTTGTGTAAGGGATTATGCTTTCTGCCTGCCTGTGGCTGCAGGGGAATCCACTCCATTACCCAGGATGGGTGCCCTCACAGCTCCGTGTTCTGTAATGAGTATGGAAATGGTATTTTAAACTGTGTAAATTAATGCCTGTCTCCTTGTTTAGAGGAATTTGGTCAGTTACTGCCAAGTTATTGACTAAACCTAGTGAGTAGACAGTACAAAAATTATGTTGTCAGGTCTGCTTTTATCTCAACAAAAATAGTGAAAACTGCATCTTCTTGTTTCAGTCTTATCTCTCATTTATAGTGTAGCAAGGGTGTAAGTTATATGTGTACGTGCATTAGATGGTGGTTTACCCACGCTCCTTGTTAACTTTATAAAGTTGTCCCTTCCCCTTGGAATTTCCACCTAATTTCAATTTTTTTTTAACTTCAGGTTTTCTAAAAGCTTGTTCATTTTTTTTTAAACCACAAACAAACAAAAACCCAATCCAAACCAAAAAACCACACCGAAGTCAGACAACAAAACCAACATGCAAATTAATTGTAGATATTAGCTGACCACTGCTGCTTGTTTTCAGCCATAGCCCTTATAAGTAGCTATTGTGAGCAACCACTGAGCAACACAAAGGAAAATGAGATTTCTGTTTCCAGCACTTTGTCATCCCTTGTAAACTGTAAATTCATTTGAATTTTCAAGTTAGTTGAAAACTTATGTCCAATAGAATAAGTACATTTGGCTTTAAAAAACCCCACACATTCATCATTACATCTACCTGCCTTAGTGTCTAGATAGCAATAAAAATAACAAATTAGTCAGTCTTCAGTACATTCATTTAATAATTATAATAATTCAGTGGGGTAAAAGGATTCAAAGGAAATTAAATGTGCAAGTAACAAGCCTCATGACTATGCAACAAAGTGGGAAATTTCCAAATCACAGTTTTAAAACGTGTATGAGTTCACTGTTCTCTAATATCTATTTAGAAATCACTGCCACAACTCTTATTAATGTATGAGGTAGAACCAAAATGTACAATAATTTCAATCACCTTCATAATTTTTTAAAGCATTGCTTTAAAACTCTCCCTTACCATATGCAAAACAGCAAAGTCAATTCCACTTAATTTATTTCGTATGTTATTCCAACAGCATCACAAACAGTTCATTGTTAAGCATCTCTCCAAATAATGAGTTCAAGACATCCTTTCCTTCCCACCGCTTCACACTGCACATTTCATCCCGTGTAATTGTCTGATGCTGAAGGGAAGCAGGTAGCCTGGGGCTATGAGAGAGAAGCAGCATCAATGAAGACGGGTTGGACACAGGTCTCATACCCCCTAAGGACCATAGAATATTTGGAGGATGGATAAAAAAAGGAAATAGGATGAAACTAATCAACAGATGATTAAAAAACATTGTTTAATTTCCCTCCCTCATCAGAATGCTATCCATCATCACAGATGTTCTCTCCTAGGATGGGAAACTTCCAGAAAACCACGAGATTCCCATAAAAGGTGCTGGATAAAATTAACTGAGCTCTGTCTGAATGCTGCACTTACAGTACTTGCAGGAATAATTAACATGAGTCTAACACACAACTTATTAGCTAATCAGTATATTTTAAAAAGCCTAAAGAAACTAAAAAAAGAAAAAAATCACATAATGGTGCTAAATTAAAATGGAGTAAATTAATTTCTTGTAAATTAATTGTGCACTTAAGCCTGTGCTTTGCTGGACTGGCAACATACTAATCACATAAAATGCATCTACTTAGAAATAATCCCATTTCTTCTCAATCTATAAAATGTAAACACCCCCTGCTCCTACACACACACAGTGAAGCACGTGCTCCTCTTCTGATGATTGTGATGTAAAGTTACAGCAAATTCTTCTTCCTCTGTATATTTGGAAGGCCAGGCTGTTTGGAAGGCAGAGAAAGCATCTGGTCAATTTGCTAAAATTCAATCTGCTACTTGACACATTTTTTTTATCCTTAATGCTAGTTTCCAAGGGAAGTTCCCATGTAAAGTTCTATTCAACTGCACCTGCTGCCTTGAATGAGTTCCTCATAGCAAGAATAACATCAGCTAAACATGAAAAAAAGTTTAGAAATGTTTTGTAGCCCATTAAATTGCTTTAATTTTTCTACTTGAAGTCCGTATATATAATTTCAGTGTAAATAATCACGTAATTGTTTGCCTGTGAGAAGGGTCATCTGCTGTGAGGCTGGAGGGGCAGAAGTTTCATAAAAACATTTTTCCTTAAGCTGCATTGGAAATTTAGGCAACTAATTTATGTTCCACCCTAAGGTCATTCATAATTGTTGGGGTTTGATATATTGGGTTTTCTCTGCTACATCCCTCCATGTAAAGCAAAGAGCAGAAGAGAAGCTGAGCAGTATTGTACTGCCCTGCATAGAGCCATTTTATTCCTGGGGATGTTCCAGATCTGTGGACCCCCTGTGTCATTTGAAAAAAACCCCACAGTTATTAAGTAAGAGAGTCTGAGACTCAGCCCGTGATCCACTGAAAGAAGACAAATAATAACTGCCAAAAGAGCAGTTATAAATTATATTGGCATTTCATATGGCCATCACACCTGAGTATCTTTATAAAATCAGGATGAGTAATGCAGTTTCTAGTGAATGTTCAAGATCATCTGAGTTTTTACTGTATGTTTTCCTGCAGAGTGCAGAAACATCCACCTAACTGCAGTCAGGCACTGCTTGAAGGACTTTTTTTGTAAGGGTACAAGAAACTTGAACTACAAAGCAAAAGAAACTTTCAGCAGGAGCGAACTAAAATGCAAACCTGAAACTAGTAAACCTTTGGAAATGTGAAACTAACAGCGGCATCATGGCAAGGTAAGGGGGAATGTGCAAGTTTTTAATTTAAAATCTTTCTCATAAAATATATCCAAATATTCAGGTTGGGGTTTTTTTTGTTTGTTGAGAGTTTTTGTTTGTTTGCTTGCTTTGGTTTGGGGCTTTTTTGCGAGCACAGAAATCAAATTTAGGTCTCCACTGAATACATAAGCACAGAGGGAGTGAGGGGCAAAATAATGACTGGTGAGAAGACCAGAGCAAAATTCCAATGCCTTCAATTAAGGCTGGGTGATGTCTTGCAGGATTAGTTATGTACTTCAACATAAACCTGTCAACAAATACTTAAAGACCATGGGGCTTTTGGTTTGGTTTTCAGAGTGGCTGGACCTTTCTGGTTACTTCTGATGTCAGAGGGGGTTCAGCATTTCTGTAAGTGGACGCTTTTAGCTACGGAGTTGTTTGCTGGGTCTAGGGCTACCTGGGGTCTTACTTACCCCAGGGGTCTTGGAGGATGTTAAGATGAAATATCTCCTGGTTCTGCATCCGAGCTCTGATCCACTCACCAGTCACACAGGGGAATTTTTTTCAGTTTCAATTTTAACAATCCTGTGTATTATCAGGCTGTTGACTCTTGAGTCAATCCAGGGTGTTTTACTCTGTGAAATGAATACATATTTATTTATCATTGAAACATGAAGATCTGTTTGTGCTGCCTTTCAGCCTTACTGAAGGAGAAGATATGTGCTTTGTTGTGGTTTTTATGGTTTTCCTGCTAAGCTGTAAGATGGTCACTAAATCTCTGTCTCCCTCCCAAGCTCGCTCCTGGCTCTTCATTTTGTTTTCAGCAGTGGTGGCACAAGACTGCTCTTCTGAGGATCTGAAGATACTCTGCTGCTGTTGCCATGTCTGGAGGCTGAAGGCTCTCATTATTTCACAGGTTTTTTATCTAGTGTGCAGCCTGTTGAAAACCAGGAAAATTTAATTATTCTCCTATATCCTGTCAAGCTTCAGAGACAGTTCTGGTATTTTTTTTACAGTTAATGTTCCATGTACCATTCAAAATATTATACCATTGGCTCTAGGAGGTATAAGAGCAGTACGCTTTTGACAATATTATTCATTGCTACATGTCTGCATGCTCAAAGTGCTGCAGAAACACTAGGGTTTTGTTTATTTATTTTTTTTAACAGGATGAATTGACCAGTATTCATAACCTTTTAAACATAATAATACATATGGATCTGAATTAGATGAAGGAATAATACCAAGAATAAATAATTATTCATAAACACTCTAAGTAAAGTTCTTTCATGTAACCTTTTCTTTAGCATCCTAATACTGTCCTGGAAAGCTGTCTAGATTTTTATCTCAAGGAAGAACTTGCTACTTCTCTTTAAGATGAACCATCCCATTAAATCACAACTCTTGTGAGCAGGAAAAGCAGCAAAGGCAAAAAACCCCATCCTTTCAATATGAATTTTTAATAAAAGTGAAACTTGCATATTGTCTTAATGAAGTCAGTGAGATTAGTCAATTGTTCAGAGTTAATTGCTCATGGGCTTATGCAGATGGCTAATAAGGGTCCTGTGTAAAAATATAATTTGGAGGTTCAGCTGCAGTTTACACTTCCTGTGGTTCCATGTTCTGACACTCATGTGAATGAATGCACTTACATCAACACAACGAACATAAAAAAATGCAAAGTTCTTAATAAAAAGATATGAAGCATACTTAGATTTTACTTAAGTTGTTTCAAGTGAAAGCTTCTTTCTTGTGGCAAAACTTAATAAGGTGAGAGAAAACCAGATTAGTTTCTATGCAGACATTTTAAGAGGCAGCTTTCTTTGTAACAGATATTGAAAGTAAATGAAAATGGGAGTTAGAAGAGGCAGGGGTTTAAATCAATGGCCAATATTAAATAAATTTTAATATTATAATAAATTTAATATTAATAAATTTTAATATTTTAATAAAAATATTAAGACCCAACTTTGTAAAAATCCCTGGACAAATGCATGATGCTCTCTGAGAGCTTTATGTAATTGTTGGGATGGTTTCAGCCATGTTAAAAGTTGTCAACAATGTTCTTATTTCTCATAAAAATCAATGGCTATTTTTTATAAACATACTGATAGATTTAGGAGCAATTTGCTTGCTGGTGAGTCTAAGAAAATAATGGTTACAGGATAAGATCTTTCAGAATAAAAATTAATGAAAGGCCTGGATTTTATTAAAAAGTAGAAAAATGAAGAACTTTTATCAAAATTGGTTTTCATACTTTGAATTCTGCAAGGAATCGCTAGAAGTCTTCAAGAAAGACAGGGCCTATTCTATAAATCTTGAATGTGTTTATTTGCATTCATGTGTTCAGTATTGCTTTATATTGTGACAAAATGGCCAAAATAAAATTATACATATGCATGCACATATTTAGAAAACCCTCCCCTGCTCTGTAAAAGTGACAGTGAGGTGTTTTTTGTCTCTGCTTAGTGATTTTTCCCTATAATTTCTATTTACCATGCATATTAAACTTTTGTCAACATTTTCCCCATATAAATACCATGTTATTTCATGTAAAATGCAAGTATTTACAGGGACACAGATGAATGAAATAAGTTAACTGATAATAAAAATCTCTACAGTCTTCAAGCTTGTTCACTAATAATTTTGGATGGTTTTTCCTCCTGACTGAATCTCACAATAGCACTTTGTGAAGTTGCCAAATTTTGCCCCTCTTTTTATTCAATTACATACAGATGCACAACATTTTGCATATTAAATTGCTCAAAGCTTGAAGAAGGAAAAAATTAAGCCACAGAAATTGAGTCCTGAATTCAAGTCACAGAGAGATTTCAGGAATGTCAATCATCCGCCACTCATCCTTTCTTCCTAATGAGAAAAAAAATCAGAGTGTGGGGCCTATTTTTTTCCTTTCCTCTCAACTTATTGGGTAATGATGCAGAGGAAGCTACCAAATTGCAGAGATAATCTACAATGGTCTGAAATCAGACTTTTAAATTAAGTTTAATCGAGTCCCAGAATGCATCAGTGACACAGTAGGATTCAAAGGGGAACAAAAGTGAAAACATTTTTCACAGGTTCACCTGAAAAGCCTGAGATCAAAGGTATTTAGGTGGCAATAAGAAGGAAATAAATCTCATTAGCATTTCCCTAAATAAAATAAAATAAAACAATAAAAATCCATTAGCTTCTCTAGAGGAGTCAGATTATTGGTTGTGGAGTAAAAGACATGAAAACTGTCCAACACATTACTATCTAAACCATACTTAAGATGATTAACTGGATCAAAACCCCAAGCAAGTCAGGCTGTTATATTTTTAAAACCTGTTTAACTTAAACATTTCTGACCCATGCACCGTGGTTGTAAGGGTACAGCCAATCTGAGATTCATGTTTGTCAGGTCCCCTGTAACACAGAGACCAGAGCTCTGAGCCATTAAGGATCCTGCAGCTGAGTCAATGAACAAGCAAACCAAATTCTGGGAGAAGAAAATGTGATCACATAAGAACTCAAAAATCTGAAAAAGAAGGACCTGAGAAAGATTTCTAAAAACAGTTGGGAAGCTACTTTAATGGAAGTGAAAACCATAGCAAAAAAACAGTGCTGCAGCAGGAAAATACAACATAACAGAGTAATATTTAAATGGCGACCTGCAGCATCCACGGGCTCTTCAGGGCTGCAATGGAAGGACAAGGACACCAAGCAATTCATAAGCACTTCTTGGGAAGCAAAGAATCCCTGGCTGGACTATCTGGCTTCTGCCAGAGGAGCAGATGGAGGTAGCACACCCAGCATGTCAGTACCATGTGGTTAATCCCTGTGCAGAACTGTGAGCATGTGCAGTTCCATTGTTCCTCTTTTCAAGAAACTCTTTCCACCACAGAACTCTCCTTTCCTTTTAGGAAAAAGAAAATATTTTTCCACAGACTAACAAAACGAAATAATAAAGATCTGGTTTGGAGACACTGTTGGTTTCAGATGAACAAATACTCTGGTCAGCATTCCTGTGAATGTTTGAGGTGGGATCATCCCCCTTTTCTACAGGCAAAAGTCACAGATGCTACTAACTTTGAGGACATAATTCAAGACACAGTTCCTCAGTCTCCAGGATATTTGTATTCAAAGGACCATATCATGCTCAAAGCATCCTCTTTGTTTATGTTAGTAGCAGCTGTGAATGATCTGTACCTACAACCAGATCCTAATTCATCAAGAAAATGAATAACACATCCATGCAAAATTCTTCAGAAGTTTGTAGTAGAGATAGCTTAATTTAGCTTAAAGGTCAATGTTCACTTGCATTATCCATAAAAATATCTTTTCCTGCAGTTATTTTGCTCATTCACTGTAAATCTTCTAAATCCTGCAAAACCTAAGAATGTATCCTGAACTCAACTGTTTTAATGTACAGCCCAGCTTTGTTCTAAGGCCACAACCATGCCAGGCACAGAAAAAGGGGATAGGAAAGGTGTTGAGCATAAAATAACACTCTACATGTGTACATGTATTAATGTATCAAAAAGAAATGTTTCTGACACAAACAACAAATCCCCTTTCATAGACTGGTCCCTATTTCGAAGCATTTATAGGCACACGACTCTAATATCACAGCTGCAAATTAGTGATTTTTAAAAAAGTTTTTCCTCATGCACATACAATAAATAAATCCCATATTAATGCCTGCTCTGCAACATTTCCCTTTTTGCAACTGAGGTTTGATTAACTCCTAAGCAAGGACAGGGACATTAACAGAGGCAGATGCTGCTGCTTTTGCTGCTCAGATCACATCATTCTTCTGCTTAGCTGGGCCCTTTTTACTAAGCTTGCCCAGCCCTTTTAAAATTTGTTTTTGCTTTAAGACTTTTTCAGTTTCAAATGAACTCTTCCATTCTGGGTGAATGCTTCAAATTGAGTTGAGACACACAAGAGTTTGGATTAAGTGATCTTTAGATGTCCCATCCAACCCCAATCATTTGGTGATTCCAGGCGGGACTGAAAGAACAAGCAGTTCACAGGATCCTTTCTGCACTTTCACTGAAATTCCAGAAACCCACAGCCTGGAAACAGGAATTTCAGCTTCTGCCAGGGAGCATAACTCCATTCCCTTGCAGATGTTATAGGTGTTAACATAGACTTTAATTAAACACATGCTGTTTGGCCTGGAGCTACATAGGTGAAATTTGGCTAAGCTTGTAATGGCTGCTCCTAGGCACAGTAACTATTTCTGTTCAGTTTTGTTGCTCCCTTTCTTCTTTCCCTTGAAAATTTTGGGAGAATTTTTCTGATGAAAACACAGAAAGTGAGTGAAAAGAAGAAAAGTAAAATGAGGGGAATGGAAAGGAATCAATAGAATCTAGAATTCTGGTGAGAAGTAAGCCAGGCAACTGGAACTGGTTGGGAACAGGAAAGGTGCCTGGCACTGGCTGCATGCAAAGAGCAGGAACATGAACCGGTTTGCTGGGCAAGATTGAACATGGAGGCAAAAATGGAGGAAAATTTTCTATACAAGGAAACTGAAATCCAGATCCTGTGATGAAAACACAGAAGGCAAGGAGCTGGACTGTAAAAGGAGAAGCGTATGTTTAAGAAGCACTTCCAAAGTTAGAAATCACTGTGAGGTGCAGCAGCTTGTGTAAGGCAATGGTGGACACTGAGTGGAGCAACCTTTCTCCAGATCCCTTGGCTCTGAGTTTATATGTGGAAAAAAACTCCTTGAGCATAAAACAGCCTTGTATCAACATATTTCCTGCAGATTCTTCCAATAAATTGGGTGTAATTCTGACTAAAAATCCTCTTTATAAGACCTAATGTATTCATCTCATGTTGGATCTGGAATTCCTCAGCCTTCCTGTCTGAAATACGTTCCATGACTGAAGCAGGTTTCCCTAGACTATTGGTGGATAACCTTTGCAACATCTTCACTGTCTGTCTTTCTTTCCTAAAGTTAGCAAGCAGCTGATCTTATTCTACACATTGACTTCCTGGAGTTTCACAATGCAGTAATAGAAGGGATGGCAGGGAATGAAGATGGGAACCTGGTCTCAGTGTTCACCACAGCTGGCTGTGAGTTGGCCCACTGCTGCTAGAGGGACGCAGCTGTCCTTGAATGCCACTGGGATTAGGAAGGGATTTACTGGGTTGGATAAAGAGGCAGGTGTGGAAAACTGGAAGTGTTTGGGCAAAGGGCTGGTATTTTGTGCAAAGGAGATCCTCCTTCTCAAAGGAGCCTGTGACTTGGACAACATGCAGACCTGGGGAGAAAGACTGAACCTGGGGTTCAGGAGTGGAAACTGGAATCTGAGAAAAATGAGAGTGGGATAAACTTCTGGGACTGGGAAAAATCAGGGCAGTCCCAGTGGGAGGGGATAAGCAGAATCAGTCAAACACGACAATAAGAACAGAGCACTTTTCTTAAGCCATCAGAGTGTATTCCCCTTCTGATCCTGGAGTAAAAGGCCCATATACGTGGCTGTGGCTGATGCGTGGCTAGACTATCATAACCTATGATCATCTACTTAGAGATGATCTCACAATGGATCTGCAAAATGGTATTAAATTAATAAATTTAGGCTGTGCTTAATCCTGGCATTTCCTAACTTCACTGGGCTTGACCTCACCACACTAATACACTCTTTACAGTGCTCTAGAGACCACAGATATACTACAAATGTATACAGCATTAGTCTCAATTAGCTACTCTATATTTTTTTTTAAAATGAAATGAAAATATCCTTTGGTTTTAAATATGGATTTGGCTTGTGTGAATTTTCCTTTTGATTTTTCCTTTTCTATACAAATAATTGTAAAAGTGCACTATAAAGCAGTTTCTCAGCAGTAATTATGACTTACAAAATAGCCCCAGGTGTATGAACATTAATTATGACTTATTATTAATAAATGCATTAACTGATCATTCATTTTATAATTACCTTTCAAGGATCTAGCCCTTCTGTGTTAGCTTTGAAAAAAACCCATAGAAATCTACTGGAAGGACTCTCAGAGCATACTGCTGATCCTAGACACAAGCTGTGTCTTAGTCATTAGCATTTCTTTTCAGTCATGAAAACTGCCTCACAAAGTGACCCCATTCTAGGAGCCAGGGCTTTAAAAAAATGAAGACTTTTGAGACTTGTGATACAAGAATTTGACACATTGAGAAATGGCAAGGTTGTGGATGCTATGGGTGGTTGCATAAAACTGAATCTGATTCTGCGATACTCTGAATTCTCCTTACTGTTGGAATCATGTATCATTTGCTTGTATTACTTTTAAAAGCAATCTTTTGTATGAATAACCTTTCCTCCCCAGTTCTCTTTATGTATAACCTTCCTTCTCCCATCCATCCCATGTACTACATAAATACTTCTCGTGTTCTGTAAAACCTGTCTTTGCAATCCTTCCTCACTGACTCACTTTTCTCTCTTTCAAAATGTCTCTATTTTCATTACTTTCACAACTTTCAGGATCTCTTTGAACTTGCCATATGGTTTATTTATTCTTTGTGGTAATGGCCACAAAAAGAGAAATACAGATTTCCAGCTTAGTCCTCTGATCTTTGGAAGGTCTGTTTTCCCTATTCTTCCAGCCTTCGATACCTTCCATGGCACTGATTGCTAGGGGTCAACAGAAGTTTGTTTGTGATTACTTTATTGTGTGTGTTCAATTCACTTAAAGTGCTTTTACTAGTTATCAGGAGTTTACACGGTTGGGTGGCATTGGGTTGTCCTATGGAAAGTGGCTGAGGGACCTGAGGGTGTTCAGCCTGGAGAAAAGGAGGTCCAGGGGAGACCTTATCACTCTCTACAACCACCTGAAAGAGGGTGTAGCCAGGTGGGGAGTTGGGTTCTCCTCAGTAACAAGGGATAGGATGAGAGCATAGCCCTAAACTGCACCAGGGGAGGTTTAGGTTGGACATTAGGAACAATTTCTTCACAGAAGGGGTGATTAGACATTGGAATGGACTGCCCAGGGAGGTGGTGGAACCAATGCCCCTGGAGGTGTTTATGGAAGGACCGGACATGGCACTCAGTGCCTTGGTCTAGCGTACAGTTCAGTCATAGGCTGGCCTCCAATTTAATTGATCCTGTGACTATTAGAGGACATTCACACTTCTGTTACGTAAATTGACCCACAGTCCTGCAAGTCTCCTCCAGGACCTTTGTGCAGGCCCAGAGGAACGCTGCAGCTGGTTTACAGGCACAGACCAACACTTTTCCTGCCTCACAGCCGCACCAGCCCAAGGGTGTGACTGAACAGCGGGCAGTGAACGGGTGGAGGCCGAGGGGATCCCCTTGCACTGGGAGGATGGAGCCCTCGTCGTGGGGCTGTTCAGGGAGCGCTGCCCGCCTGTCCCGGGCTGGCTGTCGTGAGCGGCTGCTGCGATACACGATGATATACGATACGATACACGCGATGCGACAGCGCATCGTGGCCTGGCCAGGGCGCAGTGCCAAACCTCTCCCTCGAGGAGGGCACATGGCGGAACGTCACACCTGACCTCCCTTCCCCAGCAAGCGGGTGGCAGGGCCACTGTCCCCGGGCGCCCCATTCCCCACCAGGGCCGTCGTTCAGGTCCCTGCAGGAGCACGAGATCCCACCCCTGGAATGGACGTGCCACTCCCTGGGGAGCGCAGAGCATCCCACAGAGCTGTGGGGCGGCGCCCGGGCGGGACGCCCCGACCTTCACGGGAGCCGCCCCGCGGCCCCGCCCGCCAGGCCCGGCGCAGGGCGNGGGCGGGCGGTGGGGCGGGCCTGAGCGTGTGCGGGCACCGAGGTGAGCGGGGAGGCGGGAGCCAGCCAGCGAGGCGGCGCGGGGCCGGCGGACCGCGGGCCCCCGCAGCACGGCAGGAGGCGGAGGAGGTGAATCCCCCGGCAGGAAGGAGCCGGTGCTCCTCTCTTCCTCACTCCTCCTCCACCGCCGCTTCCCCGCTCGGGGAGCCGGGGCGGTCGTGCCCGTCTGTCCCCGGGCGGCGCTTCCTGCCCATCCCTCGCANTGGATGGGTGTAGGCTGAGACCAGTTCCTCATGAAGAATGATGCTGTTGTAACTAAGCTGGCTCTTTGCTTTTGCAAGCGTGTTGGTTTTTTGTTTTTTTTTTTTTTTTTTATTGAATTGTTTTTAAGTTCTCGGTTGGATTGCTGCGGAGGTCATGATGGAAGGGTAAAACCTATTTAACGGGGTGGAGAGGAAGAGGGGCTATACGTTCAGGCATGGCACTTGTAAATTTTCATTCAGGCTGCAGCCCGGATGCCGGGCTGGCGGCGTGATTTGCAATTGCTTGCTTGCAGTTTTTTCCCCTGTGGGTGATGTGTGCAGGAAACCTGCCTAGTTTTATACGGTCACTATATTGGATTTCTGGAATCATCCCTTGTGCTGCTTAATTCTGCCTATGCAAAGGATTTTTGCTGTCTGGATGGGTGGGGAGGCTTCTAACAATACGAAGTTTGCCTTGCTTTGAAATTCTTGGTACAGATATTTTGAAAAGGAGGCAGAAGCGTGGAAAAATTGTGGTCTCTCCTTCCCGAGGCTCAGTTTTGTGGCTACATGTTCTGAATACGTGATGTGACAAGAAAAGGTGTAACTTGAAAAGGGAGAGCAGGGTGTGAGAGAGCGAAATAAAAGAGTTTCTTTGCAGCTCCATCCATTTCAATGGTGCAGCTTTCCCAAGCCCCTTTCCATCGTCCATCATCACCTTCAGGCCGGTCGGAGGAAGGGGAGGAGAAGAGGATGAAGGCGGCCAAGCAGCAGGTGACCCCGGCTGGGGAGAGCCCGGCTCCCGCCAGCCCCCTGCAGTCCGCGCTGAGCACGGCGGCCTCTCCTTCCCAGGCGTATGAGATCTACATCGACAACGGGCTCATCTGTCTCAAACACAAGATCAGGAACATCGAGAAAAAGAAGGTAATTTGCTTTTCTTGTCCGTGGCACCTAAGCTGCAGATAGTAAAGCTCATTGCCTTTTAAATAATATTTCACGTTGTTTCCATTATTTTTAATAGCTGGAATAAGGTTATGGGTGTATATAGAGAGCAAATATATGTTGATCAAAACTGAAGGTTCTTCTCTAGACCAAATCAGATTAAAACAAACTTGGATCTGATTTAAACGTGGTTTCTGGTCTTGCAGAAATCTTTCATCAATTACATGCATCTGATACTAATTTAGATGTAAATTGTTTGTAAAATTGGAAGTTAGAACAAATGTTTCCTCTGACAGTGGAAATGTTAGATTATATTGGATATGTATTGCCCTTCACTTTCCATAAATATTTCACTTGCATATTTAAAATACAGGCAAATGTTACTGGCTAGAAAACTTCTGTACAGAAATCCTCCAAAACTTGATCTCTCGTTTTGACCTCTGCTTTTCTGAGGCTGGGGGGGCAGAATAGTGTTAGTAAGAATAACTGAAATAATTATACACCTGAAACATTGTAGCTGTGGCTAATCAGAATGCTTCTGCATTCTAAGGCTTTTCAGTTGATTGGCAGGTGGCTAAAGGCTGTGTGCTTGATTTTGAATTGTCATTTTCTGTGGAGACACTGGGAGGCATTCCCAGTTAGGGAGAGACAAAAAGCTTCTCTCACAGCAAATGCCGATGTATCCCTGTTCTGTTCCCTTGGTTGGCCCGTGCCCCCTTCCCTGTCCCTCAGTCTTCTGGTCACTGTTTCCCCGTTGGCTCCCATGTCTATCCCTTTGTGCTGCCTCCATGTCCCCTGGTAATTGGTCTCTGATGCTCCCCCCGCCACAAACATCCCATGTACTTGAACCTGGACCCTCACCACGAGGTCTGCCTTTGCCTCTGACCCTGGACTATCCACACGCCTGGCTGAAATAAACATCTCTCTGGAACCCATACAAAGGCCCTTCCTGCTTCTTTACCTGCAACCATCTTAACAGCTATCCAGGCTACAACAATTCTCTGTTGGCTAAAAGAAATAATGCTGCTGTTGCTTTCAGTGCTGGATCAGGATTACAAGTAAAGCAATATGTTGTGCTACTCTAAATGTCTGAAAAGCTTTTTGTTATATCTTAGGGCAAGGAGAGAGAGTAGATCAGATGTCTGGCCATGTGCTTAGGGGACTTGATCCTTCTGCAGGAGATGTAGTATTACTGCTGTCTCATGTCATGCATCATACTGTAATTTTGAATAACATCAGACAAGCACGTTTCCTTTGTGTGATTAAAACTACTTTGTGTTGTATTCTAATTCTGTCCAAGGAAGCTTCTTGTTGTGAATTTCTCTGGTACCTTTGGTTTTCACATGAGTGATAATATGGCCTCATCAGCAAATAAGTGTGACTTACTAAAATGAGTAGACAGTATTCCTAGTATTATGCTCCTATAGGTTCTATCAGTGAAGCTCTAGATACACAAATGGAATAGTATTTGACTTCATGGCAGTGAAGTCACCTTTTGAGGTAATTTTCTCCAAAATGAAGTAATTTTCCCTAAAGACGTTTGTAATGCCAAATAGTTTAGTTTTGTATTGTTTACATCAGCATTTAAAGACTGCTTTGATATATTGGAAATATTATTTATTCCCTGATTACACTTGTCCACTTTCTTAGGGAACAGGGCTATGCATTTTTGATGTAACTAAACCAAATTTTTGAAAGACTTAACAAGGATTATTTGAGGATCATATAACTAAATTCCAGCCTTGACTTGGGAAAGCTAAACAAGCCTAACTAAAACAAGGACACAGGATGTATTTGAAGCCACTTAAAGATCTTGGATCAATGCATTAATAGTTCTTAAATGAAACAAAAGTAGCAAGTAAGAACGGAAAGATCAGTGATAGGGAAAGGAAGTAGACAGTCCTGCAGACTGAAATAGCCAAATCAAAGGCATAGCAAAACTGTGTTCCTTTCTCCAGAAACAAGAGGAAGTAGGAGATTTTCTATGTTACAGTATTTCACTCATACCCCTTACTTAATTTTTATATTAATTTCTGTATAATGTTTACTTTGAATTTTCTGCAGCTCAAACTAGAAGACTATAAAGATCGTCTGAAGAAGGGAGAAACCCTCAATCAAGACCAATTGGTAAGCTTGCTTTTATGCAGGAGTGGAAGGCCTCAAAACCTTCTGATATGGCAGGAAGGATGAGATGCTGAAGGAGATGAGGGTGTTTTTACAGAAGCAGCGCCTACAGGCTTGTGAAGATATTTTTCACAAAACCAAATTAACAAATTTTTGGTAATCGGGCTGAATGTTGAGCACACAAGCTCCATGTCCTGTTTTGACCTTCATGGTATTTCCTGAAGTAATAGATGATCTCTGTTTATCTTTGCTCTGTAGACTCAGCTTCAGTGTTTGTGCACCTCTTTTTCTTAATGAGATATCTGTGTGCAGCTGATCTATATGGCAGTGCAGTGTTAGAACCCAAGCCTCAAGAATTCTGAGGTGCCTAATTAATCCTCATGATTTCTTCATTAGCAGCTATTACTTGAAATTACCTGTTGTCTGCACAGTGCTGTTGGTTACAAGTAGCTGGGTTTTTTGGCTTTTTTTTTGTTTGGTCTGGAATAGATTCTAGATCTGAAACCAAGTTTCTGTAACACGAAAGCTTTAGCAGAGCTGAATAGTGGTGTCACATAATCCAAAGAGTTTATTGCTCTAGTAATCTAGGAATCACATTTTTAAAATGTAGTGGACATCTGCTAAAGAGTAATTGTTTGAGGGGTACTGACACTTCAGTGATAGTGCTGATCCTGCTAATGAACCAGCTGGAAAAATGTCATTAATTGCTAACTTTATCACAGTGCAGCTGTCTGAGAACAGAAATTCTATTTTCTTACAGTGAATCATTTATAAAAGAGTTAGACATAAATGGGATAAGAGGGGAAGATGGCAACTCTTTAGAAATAGAGTAAACCTGTTGGAGTAAATTGTCATTTAGTACTTAACTGCAAAATCTGATGTCTCTTGCCATTTCAAGTGCAAAAGTAAATTAATTAAATCTGATAGTTTGGAGTAGGTTAATGACCTTTCAATTCCTTTCTTGCTCACTCTTTAATCAAGTGAGCAAGAAACTTTTCTCTTTAGATCATAGGTGTTCTTCACAATCTGTTTGCTGCCGTGAATGGTGAGGCTATTGAACAATGTTCTCTAAGTTGGACTAGCCTTGAGTATATTAACTACTTTGGTATATGCCCTGGACTGTGAAAAGCTGTTAGGTGACAGTGTTTGGAAAGTGGCATTAACTTGGTTACTGGATTTAAGTATTCCTAGCTGGGCTTCACTTTTAAAATTTTAGTATCCTCATCCCAGTTTCTGGAGTTTCTTAGGCTACTAAAGTTAAGAATTAGATTCGGTCTTTATAGTGAACTGACAAGGGGTCGCCAGACTGTTCAGGTGACTATTGTAGAAGCACACTCAATATTTAATTAATAATCTTGTGAAGTCCTCTGCTTCAGTGGTTAAGATATAGAATTACTGCATTTGTAATTTTCAGATGCAAATTTGTGGTGTATATACAAATTGAAGCTGGAGTAGAGCTTAATAGATCTTAACACCTGAAGAAACCAACTGCCTATAATACAGTGGTGCTCTAATGTAACTTGATGTTGTCTATAGTTTTAATTTTCTCACACAGAGGAAGAAGTGCATGTCTGGTGATGAACTTGTTTTGCAAGCAATTTGGATTAGGCTGTAATTACTTTAGGTCTGGCAGGCATGCACCACATGTGTGTGCTAGCCTTACATTAGGAAACATTTGTTTCAAAAATGAGGAGCTTCCAGCAAGTTAAATGCTCTTATTTTGCAAGCTGAGCAGATTTTCCTCAGTACTGTTCTTCCAACATGCTCTTAATGAATGCTAATAGCAGGTGTGACAGAAGAAAGGTAATGCTTTCCTGTGGGCTGAGGCACAGCCTGTCATGAGAGCAGTGATAGTTGTTCTTGATGTTTTCAGGTGGGGAGTTGTACTCTGCAATTTGTGTTGTTAGAAGCACAATTACTGTAACCTGACTAGTAAATTGTTAGTGTTAATTGTAAGTCTTCCTCAAATGTGTGGGCATTGGATTCTTAAAAGTCATTCTCTGGAGTGCTAAGTGAATTGCTAAATAGTACTTCAAAGCTGCTTGGTAAATTGTGTGAAGGCAACCTAAAGTACCAGGTGAGAGCTTGCACTTTGTGTTGAGTAATGTTTAGTCCTGGTAGTGTCTAGTATACCACAAACAAAGGAATAAAAGTAACTGAGCAATCAAACTGAACAAATGAACATATAACTTGTTTTCCAGTTGCTTAGGAACACATATGGAATTTGCAGATGTCCCAAATCTTATTGGGACAGTAGATTAAGCTTTTGTCACTGCACTGATGAAACACTAAATGCTAATACTGCTGTGAAAGAGCTTTATATTAGACTGATGGGTCTGTTCTAGAAAAACCCGTGATACCATGTCAAGAGCATAAACCAAAATGAGTGTAAAGCACATATGAACAACTGGAATTAAATTTGTTACTTCATGCCTTGTGGTGTGAAGATATGGGCAGCATGTCTGAACTACAGCATTTTGCTATCTTCAGAGCTGTCAAGGGAACTTGGAGAAATGAACTGACCCATTGAAAATGGGGTATACAAAAATGCAATTAATAATCTATTGCAACTAGTATTTTTGATGACTAGCCAGTAAAATACTGGTTAAAGCCATTAGTGTGAAGACAGGAATGTGGCATCCTTTGTGGAAACTAAATTGGAAAGACTTTCTTCTGGAAGTATGACTTGCCTTGTATATTTCTAAAGTTTGTAGGAATTTTCTTCAAAGGCATTCAGTTAAGGATGAGGGTAGAAGATCTGTGCTGAACTTCTCCTGTATTCCTTCCAGGGTTTCAGACCAGTCTGATTTTAAATAGCTGTCTACCTCTGATTGCCAAGTCCTATATAGGCAAACTTGTAGGATATCTGTATGTTGGTATGAGCTGGCTTTGAACTGCATCTCAGACAGTTATGGGTGAATGATATTTGCAACTAAAGTTAAAGTACCAGCTACAGAATCTTAAACTGCAGTTGAAAAGAACACAGTAAATGACAACTTCACAATGAGAATTTCAGTACAAGGCAATAGAGTTGCAATCAGTAGTCTTAAGCATGAAAAATACATTTTTACCTATTCCTTTGTAGGAGGCAGTGGAGAAATATGATGAAGTAGTGCACAACCTGGAATTTGCCAAGGAGCTTCAGAAGACTTTTTCAGGGCTTAGCCAAGATGTAAGTATAACTGTTCTTCTCTATATTGATGGGAGGTAACTGCAAAATTTTGTGCTACTACTTTAATGGCTACACTTCTATTCCAGTACTCTCCATGCTAGGGAGTTCCTGTCTTGTATCTCTGGAGCAGTGAAGCCTAGGCATAGGCTGAGGAGTAGTTGATTAAGGAGAACTGATTATCTGGTACTTGATAACCAGTTGTTGGTTTCTGATCGCTTGGTAGGCAAAGGCTAAAGAAGCTTCGGTGCCTCCAGTGGTGGGCCCCTGCATGGCTAGGGCCTGGAAAATGAGACCTGTGAGGAGGGCCTGGAACAACTGGGCTTGTTAGGCCCGGTGAAGTGAAGGCTTGCCAGGAGATGCACTATTATCCTTCAGACAGCAAATACTGAAAGGGTACAGCTGAGATTTTTGCTGAGAGATGTGGTAGAAGAAGCAATGGTCACTACTTGAAATAGATGCCAACCGGGTAGGAGGCAATGGTCACTCAGTGGGTGATTAAACATTAGAAGCAGGCTGCCTAGGGAAGTGGTAAAATCTGTCCTTGGATTTCTTCAACACCTGACTGCACAAAGCTCCAAGCTATCTGGTCTTGATTCACTGTAGCCTTTCTGGAGGCTGGGCTAGACAATGTCCCAAGATCCCTTCCAAACTGATTTTTTTAATGCTTCTGGTGAGGGGAAAGTGCTGGTGTTAAATCACTTTGACTTCAATGATAAGTACATCCCTCAGTAAAATTTAACTGAAGCTTGTGGAGTTTGCTACTTAATCTGCTGTAGTTGTCTCTAATTGTGGCATGTTAGATTTATTGCTTTATGTAGGTCTTTGTTCAGGATTTAAAGCACTACATACATTATTTTTATGCAAGCAAGTGTTTTATCTTTGAAGAAACTGGTCTCTTGGCTCAAGCAAATTCTACACTTATGGAAGATTTGATCCAAGGTAGTGGTAGGGAAGCTAAACATGATTAGTCACTGCTCTGGCATTATTTCTCTGCCTCCTACAGAATGCTGAAGGACTGGTACCTTGTGACCCAGTGTATCTTTGTGCAGGTGTTTTTAGTAATCCAGCATTAGCTTCTACCAGTTCATGTTTGTTCTTGAGCTGATGCTGTATTTAAAGGCTAACCCACCTTGTTTTTAACTTGGCTCTGCTTCTGCTGATATGGATTCTATAGCCAATAGCTGTTCCTGGAACACTAGGGGCCATTCTGGCAACAGCATCCTTGCATCCTTTGCGGTGTGTTGTAGGAAACAAAATTTTCATAGATCTTGACACATATTGAGGCATTTTAAATTCTTCAGTTACTTGGCTAGCATCTGCTAGATAGTTCTATTAGTGCATGATGAGAAACTTGAATGCATATTCTGTATGTGTTCTGTAACTCATGTTGTTCCTTATTTAATGAGTGTTTTAGTCTTTTGCCAACATAAATAATTGTAGGATTGTGATGTATCCTTTAAGCTGGAGTATTCAAGAGTGAAGAGCAGTTGTCTTACTAGGAGAAACTTGAGCCAACTTCTGCCTCTCTAACCCTGTGGTAAATGCTAAAGGTCAGCTAGGTCTGGATTGGTACATTGGTATCAATTCTATCAATTTCTTTAACAGCTGTTACAATAAAACAACTAGCAGGCTTAATCAGGCCTAGCTATTGCAAAGGCATATCACAAATGGAGCTACCAGTATCCAGCTTGACTAAAAATTAGATGGGTAGACAACTAGTAGATAAATTGAGAGCTCTTCCAGAGGAGGAGCTTAAAAGATTTTGGATATCTGAAGAGTTAGGAACTTCTGTTATCTAACCAAAATTAATAGCTGGTTTCCTGATTGTAGAATAATCAATACTAGAACTCAATATTTTATTCTAGAATCTTGTTACTAAACAGGGTTAAACACACTAAATGGTGTTTAACTGTTGAATTTTGCATTAAAATAGCTGCTGAAAGCACAGAAGAAGGCTCAGCGGAGAGAGAGTCTACTGAAGCTTGAAGCAGAGAAGAAAAAGCTGCGTACAATACTTCAAGTCCAGTATGTGCTGCAGAACTTCACTCAAGAGCATGTTCAGAAAGATTTCAAAGGTGGTGTGAATGGTGCAATATACTTGCCTTCTAAAGAACTAGACTACCTCATAAGATTTGCAAAATTGACGTGTCCAGAAAGAAATGAGAACTTGAGGTAAGTTCAAGGGGTTTTGTCTAATTAGTATACTTCATTGGTTGTGGTAAATGTCCTCTGTTTGACACTGCCATGTCTTTAGATACCATGTTTTGGATCATTAATTAAAATTCTCTTCAGTACATTTGTTTTAGTCTGAGATTAGGAATGTAACATTTACCTCATTCGGAGCATCAGAGGGAAGTTGCAGTAATTACAGCTTCAGGTACAGGTTGCAGACTTTGTCATTTTATGTTTCCCTGTGGGACTGAGGGAACATAGTCCAATAGTATTCTGAGCAGGAAGGCTGGGGGTGTGCTGCTTCTGAGGTCTCACTGTTCATGAAGTGAAAAAAGTGCAGTAAAATCAGAACTCTTTCTGTATTCCATTTACATTGATGATTCAGATGTGCTGCTTTATTCCAGAGGAATGTAAGGTGGTGGTCCTGAGGTACTCTTGCTGTTGGCTTCAAAGTGGTTTTAAAAAATTGCCTGAAGTTTTTGATACCTCTGCACTAAATGTCATGCATGTTGCTAGGTTGTCGACAGAGGTAATGTCAGTATCAGTGCTAGTGTGGCACTGTTCTGGTGCTGTGATGGCTCATGCTTAGTGTGACAGCCTGTCTGGTAGGGTAGTGCAGCAAGAATTGTATTTGAATATGGAATAAGTAGTTATTAGGTGGTAAGTTAAGACAGTTCATGGATAAGTCATGTTTGAATATGGACTAATTCTTTAAGTGCCTCAAAATTCTAGTCACTTGTCAAATGCTAGACTTGCCTAATCGCTGCTCTTTAGTTAACTACTTTCAAAGAACGGCTGCTTATAAAAAGCTACACAACAGGAGTGTCTCATCCCAATGAAGTAACTTTGTTTTTAGCTTACTCTAATGGTGTTACTGAGAAGCATAAAGGATTATTCCTTTGGGATACTGTGTTTCACTGCAGTGGACAGCAAATTCCATCTTCTGGAGGAGGTAGAGCTTGGACCTGTAGCAAAGTTTCCCATTTAGCTACTAGTTAGTGAGAATGGCAGCTATTGCTGGTTGCACCTGTACAAGTTCATCCAGTAAATGTGACCAGCTGATTAAACAGCAATTATTGCCCTGTTTGGGAATCCTGGCTTGTAATGAAATTCAGGTGTGTGGTTTTGTGGGACAGTGCTTAGGATCTCTACATTGACCAACAAAAGAAGTCAGGTTTGGTAGGTTAAATCCTGTGCAGACAGAGACAGCTGAATTGCTTCCAGTGATTCAGGGCTTACTATTCACTCTGTGTAGGCAGCCTTGGTTTGGAAGGCTGGATATTAGTGAATGTCATAAAATGAGGAATACTGGGATAGTGCTGCACTTGATCTTGGCTGTGATTCTACCTAATAAAACTGTCATTTGTTTTAGTGTTGAAGACCAGATGGAACAATCATCTCTCTACTTCTGGGACCTTCTAGAAGGAAGCGAGAAACCTGTGGTTGGAACAACATGTGAGTGTCTCATCTAGAGAAATAACTTAAAATCTAAAATTTGTGTGCTTGTTAAACATCTTAAAACCAGTGAATACACATGGAAGGCTACCAAATTAAACACTTGCAAGTGATGTGTGTACCTTGATTATCCAAGGATTAATGGCTGTTCTTGGTTCAGTTAAGTACAGGTGAATCACAGTGCCACATGCTTTCATTTTTCAGTTAAGACTTACCCAATCAGTGACTTACTTCAATCAGTGTACTAGCATATTTTTAAGGAATAATGATGGTAGCAATTCAAAATCTGATGCATGAATACCTTAGAGAACAATGGGAAGCTTTTTGTATAGTTCTGTGCAAATGAGTTAAGTTTGGAACAGTTTCCAGCCATGAAATGCTTAGTTGAGTACAGTAATGTATTACAAATCTTCATTGGCCCTGGGCTGAAGGTTCCACAGCATTGAACAGCCTCCTTTCTTTGTAGGAATTCTAGACTCATACCTGTTATCTCCCTACAGTGCAGGACACCACACTTGGGAAGGATAGTTGTTAATGGAGCTTGCTGACATATCTCATTATGCACAGTGCAGTCTTTCTTTGATGTAATGCAAGTGTCCTTACTTTTCAAGTGTACCAAAATCTGTGGGACTCTATACAGATCTTTTCATTTGTGGCACAGTTCCAAAATCCCTGGTTGTAAGCTAGCATGCACATTGTGTTCCTCTTTACTGTTGCTTGTGAGGAAACTGGCCTTAATTGAGTTGTACTGTCTTTCCTATTGCAAACAGCCCTTGCTTATTGTGTTTACACCAATCTTGTAGCAGCTGTGTGGCAGGAATCTTTCATTTGTTACTGATGACAATGCTGAAACTGTTAGAACAGAGCATTAGTGTGCTCTGTTTAACTTCCATGTACATGTGGCTGAACTGACTAAAAATCAGTTTGTTTATTTAAAAATCAGGATGTTAAATCTTCCCATGTAGTTCTGGACAAACTGCAAGCTTGGATTGCTACAGCCTGGTAACCTTAGCCTTGTATCTGTTGACATGAATAGATTGTTTATCAGTAGCTCTATCCCTTTAGTGTCAGTCTCGAATCCCTTTGTGTGCAAGCTAGACTTCAGATAAAGCCGTTAGCTTGTTTTACTAGCATTCATTGCCTTGGAAGACAGTTTTTTATAGCCGTATTAAATTCTAGGTAGAATTCTTGTTTGCATGGTTGTCACTGGTAGGAGTGATCATCTGCTGAATGTTCTTCCTGTTCTCAACAGCTGCCCTGTTTCCAGCTCCTCTGAAACAATTTCTAGAATCACTGTTACTTCTGAGGTCTTCCTCTCTACTCTAAGCTGCTGTCTCTTGTTTGCACAGAGGAGCAAACTGGACAGTGCTTCTCAGAGTACACAGTCAAGCTTTTGTTCAACCATGTCAGCTCTGAATTTTTCTAGCTTCAGAGAAGTTCAGTCTGGCATCAGTCCCTTGCATTTCCCCTGCTTGTTTCTACAGTTCTTAACTTTTCTTTGAGACACTATCCTGCTACCAGCAAGAGTGTCTTGTAGAGTAGTTCCATTGTGACTGTTTAGCTTTACCTCTGTTAAGAGTCTCACATGATTTTAGTATCAATGCTAGCTAGCTTATACATGGTAAACAAAGCTCTTTCTAAGCATGTGGGAGACCAGCTGGCTCAGTGTTTACCTTGTGGGCATTTAAACACAAGCTGCAGTCTTGCCCTGGGATTGCAAAGATATTTTCAACTGCATTAAGTTAAACAGTCAAATAATTTTCTTTATAGCAATAAAACACTTTATTGCTATAGCTTGGTAAGATGTGTGAACTTGGAGAAACTGCAGTTCATATAAAGGGAGGAAGCAGCAAGTCTTAATCTCTAATCTGAATCCACTTTTATTTCAGATTTTGCTATTTTAACTTGATGGACTTTTACTCTTTAGATAAACACATGAAGGACCTGTTATCCAAACTTCTAGACTCTGGCTACTTTGAAAGTATTCCGACTCCTCGCACCACTGTGCCAGTAAAAGAATTGGAAGAAGTAAATAGAAAACCTGAGAAAACCAGACAGCTGTCAAAAGGAGAGTCTGCCAAAGAACCAGGTGGAATATTAGGCTTCAATTTTTATATCAGTGTTGGGAAAGGCTTGAACTGAGCACTGACTTTTCATAGCTTGGTGCTAAATCTAATGCTGTGCTGTAGCTTACTTGCAATGTAGAAACTGAAATGGAACCTGCAGAGCTTGCAGGCCTATTTTAGCTAATAATGTAGGAAAAACATTAAATCATAGTAATAGAGTGCTCTTGCCTTCTGAGCAAGTTGAAGATGTGGGAACTGTCTGGTGTGTAGGGAATGTTACATATTAAGGTAACAAAATTATGAATACTATAAAATGTTTCTTGTCTGCAGCTTAGTTTAAAACTTAGTCAGAAAATAAAAGCTTGTCTACAAATAGCATGTTGAATGGCAAGCTGAGCTTTCAGAATATCTGATTTAGCAAATTGGTACTGCTATTTAAATAGATGTAAAGAGTTGATACTGTTTGATCTGCCTTTCTGCATTTGACCAGTTGAAACAAATTAACATCCTTTCTCTAGAATCCATTATGGAGCTTATGAAATCTGAAATACAGCCACAGGAGGTAAGATACTCTACTGTTAATTACTTGCCTTTAGTATTGTGATTTATCAGACACATAAATGCTTTTCTGCAGCCCTTTTTTAAACTTAAAAAGGGAGTCTGAACAGCAATCTAGGTGTTGCTTGATGCAGGAAGCATTAAAGACTTGGTTGCATTTCTGTTTTTAACCCCAAATTTATGGCATCTGGGGTTTTATTTTGGGATAAATGGAGCAGGATTACATGAAGCAGTATAGTTCTTTAATGCTCTGGCACTTTCCTGAATAAAACAAAGCATCAGCCTTTAGAGTGGAAACACT
>VZTT01067952.1:135852-164509 GCA_013400855.1 Buphagus erythrorhynchus
CAATAGAATTGGGATTAATCCTCTGGTTCTCTGCCTTCAGAACTTAAAACAGATCATCTAAGAACAAAGATTGTGGTTTTGCTCTGTATAGTGCCAAAAACCTAATACTAGGATATCTTAGTAGCCTCAAGGAACAAAGAGGGAGAAGTCAGGCCTGAAATCAACAGATTGATAGCTGTGCCCTAAAGGTGGACTGTACTTTCATTGTTTTTGGGAAAAGATTTCAAATACAACAGACTTCACTGGAGAAAGGGAATCCTGAAGTATATCAATATTAGGACAAAATGCTTTTAGAAGCTGAAGTTTGCCTTGTTTTACTGTTTGCTTCAGTGGGTAAAACTCAGTCCGCTGGAATCATGGAAAGTGTGTTTTTGGAAGACTGGTGTTGCTCATTATCCTATGCTGTTAACAAGTAGTCAGTGTACACATCTAGGAAATAGATCACACAGTCTGATATGTTCCCTGCAAATACAGAACGTCAGTAATTGTGTATGGCCTGAAAAAATAGTATCAAACATGGCTATTTCCTGGTAATCTGCAGTGCTGGCTTAGAGAGAGGTTCAGAGGAAGGGTCTCCATTAAGATCAAGTACAGGAAGGCAACATTATTTAATCCTCTTGTACATTCTTCAAAAGATGATGGAAACACTGATTTAATGTTTTTCTCAAAAGCAAGATTTAGGTTCTCCAAAGGCATTCTCCATTTTAACAGAAGTATCAGTGTAGCTCACAACTTGCTGTATTGAGACATGTGGAAGAAGGTATCTAATAGCCTTTCAAATCACAGGAGTTAACAACTAAAATTTGACATCCTGGTGTGGTCTGTAGTAAAATCACTGCATTTTTTTTTCCTGCTTAGTTTTCTGTATTTGTAGAAGAGGTTCAAATTGAGCCTACCTCAGAGGCACAGAATTGTGATACACACTACAAATAAGACAATTCATACTAGGGAGGTGTTTTTTTTTCCTAAGCTAGATGTGTTTAAATTATGTTAAGTGGTTAGGTGGTGACTTTTCCTGAAAGTGAAGTGACAGCATGCTGTGATTAAGGAATCCAGAATCTTTTGGGGACCCAGTCTACAAGATAAGCATCTGCCATGGTATAAATATGAAGTCTTGGTCTCAGTTGTTCTGGTCACGTCTGAACTTGCTGTCTGTGTTCAGAGTGCTTTGATCATAACAATACCATTGAAAGTTCACTTGAATGAATACCATGTTTTCAGAGACATTAAATGTCTGAGATTTGCTCTTGGAATTTTTGGGTAAACCTGGCAAACATCTGTCACTAATTCAAGAGCATGTTTATTCTTCTTGTAGTGGTAGAAATCTTGAACTTTGCAGTGCAGGGTTTTCTTCTTCCCTACTTTGCTTAGATTCTCATTACTGCCAGGAAAGCACAGCCATGGACTTGAGTAGACTGCCAGGATGACTCCCTGCCAAGTAGTGGTATCACACTGACAGTAATGGAAGTACCTGATTACAGGTCCTCAAACATCCTATTGCTGCTATTGTGCTTATGGAAACTTAAAGGCAGGCTTGACCTGTAGCCCTAGTACTTGATTTGAATTCCACCTGTAACCCTCACTCTAGGAAAAGGACTTGCTACAAATTCTTCNCCTCACTCTAGGAAAAGGTAGACCACTTGCTACAAATTCTTCAGGGTGTGGGTGTTGACGGCCTGACTGCCCTGCATTCTCAGATTTCTTTTAGAAAAAGTATAGCTTTGGATCACTTCATTTACCAGATGAAGTGATCAAAAATTAAAAATAAAACAAAACAGCTTGTTTAACTTTACAATAGTTCAAAATTTATGCGCAACACTTCAGTATCATGAGGCATTTCTACTGCCTCTTAGAGGCAATACTGGGTTTCTTGACCCTGGAAAAAGTTCGATTTTTGTATTTTTTTTTTTTTAATCATAAGGAGATCTGCAAATGGCAAGAATTGTCAAACTGTTTCTTGCATCATCTAGCTGTGGCTTTTGCCCAAGTCTGTTTTCAGAGAGTTTAGTCTTGGAAAATGTTAGATACACCTGTACACTCAATACCAGTACTGCTGACAGCTCTTTATGTGAAATTTAGATCCTTTTAATCAAAACAGACTTTGCCTATTGGAGGTTGATACTAGCTGTCACTTTTGACAGCATTATTTCTGGTAATTGTGTTATTGGCTATAAAGTAATACAGTCACTGGAGTGACTGAAGTCTGGGTTATTAGATTTAACTAACAGTAATATCTACTCATCATTGTAGTGCCCAGACTATAACATTTGAATGACAAGACTTAGGTTAAGTGCTTACTCTTGGGGAAAGTTAAATGAGTAGGGAAGATGAAGCTTCCATTTACTGAAAGGACAAATGATGTCTAATATGGTGTTTGAATGAATAGCAGTGTTGTATCAGGTTCCAAGACATGCAGAAAGACCCGGATTCTTCCCAAATGTGAATCTCATCTCAGGATAGGCTGTCCCTGCTTCAGCTTGAACTGAAGGACAGGTAGTCAGTGGATTTCACAGTGGATTTCCCACATATCTGCAATATTGTTGTGTGGTAATTGTTCTACTGACAGAATACAGTAGCTATGGTCAATCAAGCTGTTTCTTGGGTAGTAGCTACATGAAAAGGAGTGTGTTCTGTAAGTTTACTGAGAGGGAAAAGGATGGGTTGATGTACAATATTTTTGGTTATTTCTAAGAAACAGCTGGTGTTCTAGAAATATGCTAAAAAGCATATGGATTCAAACCATAGCAGGGTGGTGGCATTAGGCAGAGACTTTAGCTGGTAGTATTAAGCACTTGTTTTCAAATATGTTGTAGGTATTTAAAGTGAATGCACCACTGCCTCCACGTAAAGACCAGGAAATTAAAGAGGATTCTTCGTATTCAGCGGGATATAACCAGAGTTTTTCCACAGCAAGTACACAGACTCCTCCTCAATGCCAGTTGCAATCTTCTCATGCTGCAGAACAAGCCTCTCTTTCACAAGAATCTCTGTCCTCGGGTGAGAACTGCACTTGTGTCTGTATTTTCAGTCGTCTTTAAATATGTTCAGTTATAATGGTACTTAAATTCATTATCATGTCCTGTGAGTACTTCTAACCCAGTGAAATTCTTAACAGGTGCTACATAAATGTCTAATATTAGGCATACATCTACTCTAATGTAGTTGAAGGTATGTAAACTTAATTTCAAAGCTGCTAGTAGGAGAGGCTGGTTCAAACTTGTTTCTGTATTAGATGAACAGACTGTCACTTACATGCCTCAATTTCCCAGTAGGTGAGAAATTCGAATATGCTGTGATACTTGTCAGTCAAACAATCACTTCCTTGGAATAGTAGCAATGATGCAATACTCTTATTTGGAACCATTTATTTGGTCTCTGTATATTAATTTGGTCTCAGTAATAGTGCTATGAGTACTGGGATTTGCTGAATGGTAAGTAAGAAAGCTGGGATAAGTTTCCAATCTGACCTGAGAAATACTGAACTAGTAAGTAGTCTTGAGCTGTTGCATTCAACACAAACCTGACTTACTTGATGTTCAGGTAGTGCAGGAGGTGGATTTGTATAGCTGACACTAAATTTGACATGAAACAGGAGGTGGATTTGTATAGCTGACACTAAATTTGACATGAAACTGGCCCCTTAATGTCTTGAGGTTTTAGGATGAAAGAAAGTGACAACTAGGGACCTGTATTCATAAGGCCATATAATGAAATGGCTCAAGGTCATTTACAACTGCCAGAGTGATTTTCACAGGTCTTAGACTAGAAACAGACTGATAGTGTGTGAAGTCAATGAGACATTAAGAACTCAAAAGAGCAGTGTAAGTGTAGCAGTCAGGAAAGCATGTTTAGCTTCAATGCTCCTTCTCATCACTGAGACTACACGTGATAAGCCTCCTGGACTTGTTTTGTGGAAAATCATAACTTTATTAGCCTTGTGCAATGTCTCTGCACAGACTTCACATAGGGGTTCTGGATCAATTTTAGGCTTTTTGGATTGAAATAAAGCATGGTCTTAGGGAAGTACATTCATGGTTGCAAGGTTTGTGTTTAAAGCTAACCACTCACTCGCCCTTCTGAGTGGAAAGCTTTCTTGAATACATTTTGCTTGGAGTTGAGCTGTCTAGTTATGTGGTAGGAATGTCTGTTGAAGAGACTGAACCCAAATATCTGCTTTCCATAGTTATCTTATTGCTATCGAGGTGTGATGGAGTTTTGTCTCACTGTTTCAAGGGAAACACCTCACTGAGGTGACCTAGTTTGAGTGAAAATTCTTAGTCAAATGTTACTTGATTGTAACCTAGATTGGGTATTTTCATGCTGCTAGCAAGCTTCTCACCTGTGCAACTGACTCTTGTTGAATGCATTAGGGGGCTTACACTGAGAACCTGTGCTGTCTACAGTAGATTTTGACAAGCGCTACACTTTACAAAACAAACAGAAGAATCCAATCAATCAAAGGAAGTAATGAAGGGACAGAGGAACAGAGTATTCAGAACAGCTTAACTGGTCTCTGAGTGTCCTAATACTGCCCTTCTGTGTATGGTAACTTACTGCAGTTATAAAAAGCTTTGACTTATCTGTGCCTTCTGTTTTAAGCAGTGAACTATCAACCTGATGGAGCTGTTCCTGTTATCAATGGTAGCCTTGCCTTTTATCCAGCACAGGCTAATGTTATTCCCAGACCCCCTCAGCCTTACCTCAACAGTCGTGGGTCTATCAGAGGGTCTGCGAGAGGTGGAAGGTCACTGGCTAACTCATATCGCTCCCCTGGTGGGTACAAAGGTAAGTCTGTATTTACTATCATCCTAAAGAAGCTCTAATGTACTGTCAGTAGAATGTGATTTAACACACCACACTATTAAATTCATGTTCTATATGTGAAATGTCTCAAAACAAGGCTTTAAGGGTGATGTGCAGAGAACGGGGCCCTCTGTTGTAGAACTTGAGGAAGTTCATTCTGACTTTTATTTGTGTGAGATGTCAGGCCAAATGGCAGAGCAATTTCATAGCTTGCCTAAATATGAAGGTAGAAACTTTGACCAATACCTTATTAGATTACTCATATGGACTTTTTTGTTGGCAATTTTATTTACTGTTCTGAACTTTTTACCCACATAATTCTTTCTCTTGGCATCTTGCTGACAAACTGGGCAAGCATCTTTCTCTTCAGATATCACTTCCTGTGTTTGCCCAAAACAAAGTATTTTTTGCTTAGCACTGCTCACTTTAATATTCCCAGAAGAAACCAGGATAGGGAAGAGGCTCCCAGTAGTGAAGAGCCCTCCTAGATGAATAACAAACTGAACAGTTTTAAGAGGAGGTTTATTTGGTCTCTGCAGACCAAATCTTTTGCTGCTAGCTGAAGTACTATAGAGAGTTTCAGCAGACTTTAAGTAGTTACTAAATTAAGGCTGTTGGTAGCTACCAGCTGCAGGTTGTGGCCTATTCCCCTCTGAAGTGGAAGGGCACTTAGTCTGTGATAGGTGCTTCAGTTGTTGGGCTGAGTCTGCTCTGTGCTCTGTAGGAACATGTACCAGATGAGTTTTATAGTTCTGACTTAACAGTAATCCAGGGTTTGGTGGTGTCTGGTATGAAATTACTTGCAGCTCTGCTTTGGTAGTTAAATAATAGCTTAAGTTAATATGTTAATAGCTAAAGAGGCAAAATATTATAGTAGCCCCTAAATGTATACCAGTAATAGCTCAGTGTATGTAACAGGAAAGAAAGTGTTTCTTAATCCCATTTCTGGATTTAGCAAGCTTTTCA
This sequence comes from Buphagus erythrorhynchus, assembly GCA_013400855.1. NCBI lineage: Eukaryota > Metazoa > Chordata > Aves > Passeriformes > Sturnidae > Buphagus > Buphagus erythrorhynchus. The sequence goes on from VZTT01067952.1 coordinate 141,622, forward strand.
GCTGTTCTGTGACATCCCATTAGTATCACAGGCAATGGATAAGGCCTGATGTTAATATTTTTAAATACACAATTTTGATATAGCCACAGTGTCTAAGTTATAAATAGCAAATGAAATGCATTTCTTATAGGAGTAGCAAGGTTGCTATTCAATCCCCAATTTAAGAATAGCTCTGTTACCACATAACTTAATGCACATAATTGCCAAAAGAAAAAAGCTGTAGTTATATTCTGGACTTGCACTGTAAATCAAACAATGAATGATAATGAATAATCAACTCTATCTGAACAGGTTTTGATGCTTACAGAGGTTCACCTTCATTAACTAATGGCAACTATGGCCAGCTACAGTTTCCTGGTAGAGATTATGCTGGAATGCCATATTCTCAGAGGGTAAGTTATGACTTTATTTCCAGTAGCCTTCCACTGTACAGGAGCCAAATCTTGTAACATGGTAGTTTTTCATTATCTTAACAGGTGAACTATTACTTACAAGCTAGAGGTTAGTTTTGTTTCACAGACAAACCCTTTTGTGGAATGGCAGACTGCATCTGAAATAAGTTAGGTCAGATGTTACCAGACAGGTAACATCTCTGTATGACAGGTTGATTTTAGTCTGAAAGGAATCTTTTGAAATGCAAACAGATGGTAAATAACATTGTATGAGTCTGCTGTATTATTTTAAAAGTTGATTCTTTAAAATGCCTCTGTAATGGAAAATAATGAACTGCTAAATGGAGTGGCTGACAATGTGGTTAGGCAAAAAAAAAAAAAAACAAAACAAACCAGAAATAAAAAAGTAAGAAGGCAAAAGTTCCTGGTGTGAGGAGGATCTGTCAATGTCTTCTGTGCAGGCTTGTAGGCTTTGAAGAGACTTGAGACTTAAGGGTAGTGCTCAGTAACCTCAACTGAGTCCAGAGTTCAGAAGCCAGCTTGCTACCACAGGCATCAAAGTAGATCTTCTAATTTCATACAAGTTATTATAAAAGTAAATTTTCCATAAGTAAAACTGTTTTTCTATGCCTTATTTCTGAGCTCTGTTCCTGTCTATTTTAGAGATTAAATCAATTGTGCAGAAAAGTGTATTTGCCTCACATGAGTTCAGATTTGCTTATAGCCATCTTCCTCTTTTAGGATGTTAATTACCAGCAGTGCTATAAACGAGGTGGGATAAGTAGTGGTCCTCGAGCAAATTCAAGAGGTAAGGCAAACATCAGGACCCCAGTGGTGCAGTATGTGCTTGGGCATTGCAGCTGGGGTGTTACTGGGAACAGTATGAAAAGCAGAATACCATCATTCACCTAAGCCCAGATCAAGATTGGTGTAAGTTAACCAAGCTTAGCTGGAGGCTTGTGCTGTTATTCCACAGCATTTCCCAGCAGAAGATTTAATTTCTGATCAGTTTGGAGTCTCAGTTTGGAGTCTTCATGTCAAAATTTTGACACAATGGTACCTTATTGAACTTCAAAAATAACCTAAGAAAACACACACAGGACAGTTCCCTGTCTTCAGGGAAGAACCACTGGGTTTCTCCCCTTAAATGAGTAGTCTCCCCTTATTCTGGGTAGGCTATTGGATCACAGAGACTTTGTAAAATAATTTTATCTATGAAAATATATTTGGTAATGCAGGTTTACTCTGTATTCCCATAGTGGAGTATAAAACCTAAAGAAATAAGGCTAGTTATTTGAGTCCAAACATGAATAGCATGTGTTTTCAAAAGCTGGAAGCAAGATGATTTTTTCCTACTGTATGTGCTGGAAAAAGATGGACTTCCAGTGCTACAGGTGAGAAGTGACATGAAGAGTAGCATAGATCACTATTTTAGAGACTCAAGGGAAATTACAGCATATTGTGAAAGCTGTTTTAGGATAAAGCAGGTCATATCCTAGCTTGAGGGATGGTTCAGAGAATATACTTCAGCAAAGAACTAAATAGGAGATCATGGTGAATTAACAGCTGATGGAAGTACTCATTAGCATCTCACAGCAACTTCACTTATTTTGATGTCTGCCTTAAGGTGTGTTTTCCAATGGAAATAACAATGGTTTGCAGCTTGACTGCGACTACTCTAAATTTATCAGATCTAATAATGTTTTCATTCTAGACCCTTTTAACTTGGATATTTGGAAATATTAACAGCTTTATTTTGGGGAGTGAGGTGCAGAAGACTTAAAAGCAACACTAGTTTGTCAGACTTAAAATATTCTAGCATCATAAGTTGACAAGGTCTACGAGAAATGCAACTGCAGAAGAACAGTGTTGAGTAACATGAAGTGAAAATTGAGATCTTGAAGATGACGTGGCTCTAACTTTGTCAGTGTTTTCAGCAATTACATTTTATTTCCTCTCAGAACTTAGCATATGCTTTTTAAGTTGACATATGACATACTAAAGCTAAAATCATTGCAACCTACTGCCCTCTCCTACTTGGAAGTATAAGAAGTAATTGTTCATAGCCCAGTTATGTCCCATCCTGCTCAATGCAAGTGTGATGAATGTAAGCCAGCTTCAAAGTTCTGTTCTCACCGGGGTCCTTTGACAACTTGCTGTGGCTCAAAGATCAATCTGCTGTGAAGCCTGTACACTTGCTGCTTAAGATTATGTCCACAGGCTTAAGGATATCCTTCTGTTATAATACTTATCACTGCTAATGGTTCTTAACAGCAGGGTGGAGTGACTCCTCTCAGGTGAGCAGCCCAGAACGAGACAATGAGACCTTTAACAGTGGGGACTCTGGGCAGGGAGACTCCCGCAGCATCACCCCTGTGGATATGCCAGTGACGAGCCAGGCTGCCACCATACTCCCAGTGCACGTCTACCCGCTCCCGCAGCAGATGAGAGTCGCCTTCTCCGCTGCTCGAACATCCAACCTGGCCCCTGGAACTCTAGACCAGCCCATTGTGTTTGACCTGTTGCTGAACAACCTCGGAGAAACTTTTGATATCCAGTTTGGTAGGTTCAACTGTCCGGTGAATGGTACCTATGTCTTCATCTTCCACATGCTGAAACTGGCTGTCAATGTCCCTCTGTATGTGAATCTCATGAAGAATGAAGAGGTCCTTGTGTCAGCATATGCAAATGATGGGGCTCCTGACCATGAAACAGCCAGTAACCATGCAGTCCTGCAGCTGTTCCAGGGAGATCAGATCTGGCTACGGCTGCATCGGGGAGCCATCTATGGAAGTAGCTGGAAATACTCCACCTTTTCAGGATACCTCCTTTATCAGGACTAAAATCCAGTGCAATGTTTACAAAAGAGCTGCTCCAAACACCTTGGTGAGGGGGGTGGGACTAGCTTTGCACTTACTACTGACTTTATAGAGGATATGTGGTTCCATTACTGGGGGGAAATGGTGGTCCTGTTTTGCAAGGTGAAATCATGGAGTTGGGGTACTGAATCAGCACTAATTTGGCACTTTATCAGTTGTGATGTAGCCTTGCTAATAAAGCTGTGAATGTATATTGTTTGCACTTACCCTAAACTGTATTAATGTCCAGCTTACTACACTATTGATTGCCTCAAGTATGGGCTATTCACAATGCCTTGTTGTGCCTCAATAAAACAAGTTAATATGCATTTTAGTATTAATCTTGCCTGTGGTTTTAATTTTAAGACTTATCACTGACCTTTTTCCTGATGTGGAGTGTACATAAATATTACGTAGAACTGGTTTCCAAGTTTGAATAATTTAGGGTAATTTGTATTTAACTGGGATTGTTTTAGTTCCTGCTTAATGCTACTCTCAAGAGTGTTACCTTGCTCAAAAGGAATTCAAGATTTAGCTACCTTTTTTCTTTCTAAGGGTCAAGAAATTACCTGAAAGGCAAGGAATTACAAGCACAATGCTACATACTTCATTAGAACTACTCCTTTTAAATACATACTCTCAAAATCTGGCATGGTCATAGCATCAGTGCTTCAGTAGTGAAGTAGTTGAAATTCTTAAACTTGCAAACAGTCACTGAAGGGGCTGGCTTACACTGTTATTCAGCTGCAAGGCATTTTAAAGTTAAAAATCAACTTTCTGAAGCATAAATGTGTATGGCTTCCCCCCTGCATGAGGTTTGAATCAGACTTTCATACAGGTTATTTCCTCATTTCAGAGAGCTGCTGAGGAACTTGGTATTTGTAGTTGAAGCCTGATGCTTGCATTTTATATCCAACTTGAATAAAAATGCTCGGAAGCATTTCTGATACCTCTTTCTTAAAGCTCTTGGGCTTTTTGACCAGCCTTCAGCACTCTTGTGGCCTGAGAACTGAACAGCCATGATGTATGTCCTTGCCTAAGCTGCAGTGTCAAATACTATAGATATTTTCAATGTTTAAAATGGTAATATGAACTAGTAAGAAGGTAGGTCACTAGCTCCCTCTCCTTTCAAAAGCTTCAGTAAATTGTTTAAATAGTAGAAAGCACTTGATCTGAGTGTACTAAATTAGCCAGTGCACAAGCCTGACTGGTGTATCTAAAGCAGAACTATGCAAAGTGAAAGCAGCTTATCTATCTGCTTATTTAAATAAAAGTAAGAACCTAAGCTGAATAAAGTTCAGACCTGGTATAAAGCTGCTCTTTCTAGCTGAGTGGTTTCACAGCTTCCAACTTCAGTTTGCCCTTGCTATCATGGAGATGCCAAAACAAGTCTGGCATGACTTCATAAAGTTACTGGCATAAAGATCTTGATTTTGTTCCAAGCTCAGCTTTCTTTTTCATACAGATTTTCAGGGTGATCATATTTCAAGTCTGGGTTTAATTCCTTTAGCAAATTTTGAAAGAAGTTGAGGTAGGACAAGCTTTGGGAAACCTAGTTTTTTACCAATACAAAAATGTCAAGCATTAACTATTGTACACTAAGGCTAAATTCTGTATTTTTAAACATGCTAGTTCTGACTTTGGCCAATAAAGAGGTTTATTTCTAGAATACCCACTACAGAGTTAGTGGCAGTTTAACCAGATATGAGGTAAACATTTCAGTTTCAGAGCTGTATCTTATAAGATGGGTTTTTACATTCCTAGCTAAAATGAATACACAGTTATAGCCAGAACTGTGCAGGTAAAATGAAATTAAAAAAAAAATCATCCATTACATGACCTATGCTCAAGGAATTGTATGATTAGATTTTCTAAGTGAAGGTTTTGTAGGCTTTATTGGCCTGAATCACAATAACTACAGTAGTAGCTATTTTAAAATAAAGTGTCTGGGTTTGTTCTGCTATGTTTTATTGAAAAGAATACCCAGCTTGGAGAAGTCTCATCCCTTAGAATAACTAAAGAATGATTGATTTAATCCTGTAGGCTTCTCACACAGTACCTTCTTAGCTAGAACTGTTGGTTTTCACTGTGTTTTTAGCCAGCTTGTGAACAGAGGTTTTACTAACCTCTGTTAAAAGAAGGAGGTTAAGTACAACTGAACAGGTACTGTCCTAAAGAAGGTTTCAGACTAGAAGCAACTCAAAAGGCTGTAACTAAACCTTAAATGCTAAGACTGTTTAAAAAAACACTGCAGAAGACCAAGCCAAGCACCTTTTTTCCACACCCATAGCTGGCCAAAATTCACTGGTAGAATATTGCTATTCTGATCTCCAAAATACCTAAAAATTTTATGTCATATGATTTTTCCATTATGATAAACACTAGGGTAGGGATCTCTCATTATGCTTCTAGACTAATAATTGTTTTTGAAAGCCTCTCAGAGCACTTCAGAATATTTCAGTGCATTTTCTACTGACACAGTTTTAGTCTAGTTAGCATGTTCAGACCAATGACCCCTAGTTCTTTATTATGCTTCTGGGCAAAGCATTTAACAGATGAGTTTCACAACCTCAAAATATTTTACTGTGTAGTTTTCGTGTAAATACTGTCTGACAGTGTAAGTTGTATTTACACTCTTTTTTCCTCAGTAATTGTTAAATGAAGTTGATTGAATCATTGCATTAGGAAAAATGCCTTAACTATACAAGAATTATAATCAGGTCTAATTAAAACATACAAAGGGACATCATCATTCTGCTAAATTTCCTATTGCTGTCTGCTGTGCAAATTAGATACTACCTGAATTCTCTCCAATTAACTTTTCTCGTGCAGCCTGCTGAAGATAAACTTTAAAGGTAAGAAACACTATGTTTTCATAGTGAGTAAATTTCTGTGTTTCCTTCTCTTGACATCAGTGAAATACTGGAACTACCCTGAAATGGGAGGGTGTAATGGTGTGACTGGGAGAGAGTTAATTTTAATCAGAGTAGCTGGTATAGGGCTGTGTTTTGGATTTGTGACCAAAACGGTGTTGATAACTCAGGGATGTTTTGGTAATTGCCGAGCAGACTTGCACAGAGTCAAGGCCATGTCTGCTTCTCACACTGTCCCACCAGTGAGTGGGCTGGGAGAGCTTGAGGATTTGGGAGGGGTTAAAGCCAGGACAGCTGATCCCAGCTGACCCAAGGGATACCCCAGACCAGATGATGATGTGCTTAGCAGTACAAGCTGGGGCAAGAAGGAGGAGAGGGGGACATGTGAATTACAGTGTCTGACATCTGAAGTCACCATTACATGTGACGGAGCCCTGCTTTCCTGGAAATGGCTGAACACCTGCCTGCCCGTTGGAACTGGTGAATGAATTCCTTGTTTGGCTTTGCTTGAGTTTCTGCTTTACCTGTTAAATTGTCTTTATCTAAACCAATGGGCTTTCTCACTTTTGCCTTTCCAGTTCTTTTCCCTGTCCCACTGGAGGGGAGTGGCTGTGTGAGGCTGAGCTGCCAGCTCAGGGGGGTTCAACTGTAAAAAAGGTTTTCTTAAAGTTTCCAAAATTCTAATGGGCTTGTGACTTTTGTGGGGTTTTTTCCAGGTCATGGAAGTGAGGGGAGACAATGAATAATCTCCCACCGCTGCCATGGCTGACTTCCTGCAGCTAGGGAAACCTCCATCCTGCAGGCCGCATTGGTGTGCAGAGTATGCTGCTGCTCTGTCCTCCTGCTGGTTGAGTTTAGGTACCTTTTCCTCCCTGACTGCTTTGCTATCTACAGCTACTCCAACAAAACTGTCAGCAAGGAAGATGGCTTTGGAATTTTATTGGGTCTGGAGGATTGGAATACATTTATCTGCCACAGATCATCCTTGGTAGCTCTTTATTAAACCTATACATGTCTTGTGAAGGATATGAAAAGTCTGTTGTGTATTATAATTGGAGAGATACAGTGCCACTACCAGGTAAAAATGAATTAACCCTAGTTACACACTTGTTCATAAGTCTCTGATCAACTTAATTTTCTTCCAACTATAAACAATTCTATTAAGAATGAAAAAACCTTACGCATTCATATTTGTGGATTGACTGTTTCCTGGCAGTGTTGTGCTCAAAAAAATAATATTGTGAAGTACTAGTCTGGCTGGAAAGTATTAGTTAATACAGCTTTTGGGTCCTAGAGTAAGGTTTGAGATGTGGTTGGTATGGAATGAAGGCTTTATGCTAAGTACAGATCCAATCACTTTAGTGATCATTAATTATCATTTAGTCATTACTTTACTACAATGAAATAAACCCTGCATTGAAAACAGTGGTTTGCTTTTAGCCTGTAGCACATCACACAGAGGAGAGTTGTTTTCTTTCTCATGCTTTTTCAGGAGTGTCTGTTGTTAACTACAACTTACAACCAGGTGCTGCCCTAAAGGGACTTGGTTGGCATGAAAACAGAGGGGCTGTTCTTTGCCAGCAGAAAGCGTTATGTGCAGCCGAGACCTCACCAGAGTGCATTTCAAAGCCACCAAAAGTCAAAGGACTAATTGCAAGTAACCTGCAAGATGTAAGGCTTTTCAAGTTTTCCCTAAAGTTCTTGAATTTGAGTTATCTTGATGGCAACTCTGTAAAGAACCAGGTCCAATTTTTCTTCAGGTCAAGCTGCTTACTTTGAAAATCCTTGATTTCACAACTGAGTTTTAAAATAAGATTGTTTGTTCTAAATACTTTACAAGACTGTTGTTATAGCACACCTGGAAAGCTTTGGAGCTTTAAAAACACCACATCTTTGCTTTGCATTATCTCCCTATTTCCCTGGTATTATTATTATTTTTTTTTCCTTCCTTGCATACTGGTGAAACTTTGATTTGTTTTAGGTTTTTAACATCTCACTTGTCCTTTCACATTGGATCTTCTGTCACCAATAGTTGGACAGCTGACAAGAAAAATCTCTGAATTTTACCTCAGATTCTTTATTTGCACAGTAGCAGAACAGATTAAAAAAACAAACCCAACCATTCATTGTAAGTAGATGAAACCCTAAATATTAACAGAATCTTTGCTCTAACAAAAAGGCATATGAGTTCTTGCTTGCAAGTAGTTACTTTCATCCTGAAGTTTTTGAAGTCACATAAAAATATTTCAATTAATGACTAAACTTATTTTTAGACTAACATAGTCACTGGTATCTATGAAGGTTCATATTGTACAGAAAGAAGGGTTGGGCATCCAGCCCAGAATACCCTTTAAGTATATTCTGTTCTTTATTGATATGTTTTACATCACTAGCCGTACAGAAGTCCTTCAAAAAATAAATTTAATAACTTTTAGGTTCACTTACCACAGATGAATACACAGAAACTGTTCTTAAATTGTCCATAACATGCTAATTTGGGAAAAAGGAATAGAGATACACCACTACAAATCCTTTAAAGCAACTTGGATTTGCTATGATACGGAATCCAAGATTTTTTAAATGGGCAGTTTTCCCTGGACTATTACCTTAATCAAAATGGGGCAGCAACAAAGAATTACCATAGTTAATAAAATATACTTTTTACACTAACATTGTTTTTGTTTGAATTTTTTGTGATTACTGAGCATACTTTCATCTGCTTTTAAGAAGAAATAGAAAGGTCAATGAAAGTGCCTATGATTTCTTGCTAGATGCTGTAGAGCTGCCACAGGAAAAAGGAAAGATAATGATCAGGTGCTGTGCAACACTTCAAAAGGTGATGAAAACCACAAGAGAGCGCACGATCTCCACATGCCAGGTACGTGCATTTATTGTGACAGCTAGATTCCTTTTTAATTAGAGGCGAAGTTACTAAGGGACATTTAAAAAAATATTATTAAATCACTATAGTGCCAGCTGCTTTAATGTTTTGGTTTATACTGTAATTACAATGAACAAATGACATATTGTCCAATTGTATTATTAAGGCACCTATATAATGGGATGATCTTGTAATTGCTGTTGTGTTTGACTCCTCCTAAGCACAGCAAATAGTCTTTCTGTTCTTCCTACCAGTTAATCACGTCTCTGGTTTGTAAATGTTACGTAAAACATCACCTGCAGAAGTAACCAAAGGATTTCTCTCACAAAAACTGTATTAGTGAGAGGTTTCTCCGGTCTATTTACCTGAGATTTACACCTTTGACAGACATCTTTCTTACACCTGCACGGATGCTTAAATCTTACTTTGGTTCACTTGCATGTTCTAGGATTTAAGGGGGAAAATAATAGGCAAGAGGTGGAGAATTAGGGTGGGATAAGTGTTTTGAGTCTTGAAGTGTTAGAGGTGGTGTTTGTACATTCCTGACAACCTGAGGGGTAAGCATCTCCCACTCCCTCTCACACACAAACAGCATTAAGATAAGCAAACCCTTTTCTACATAATGATGAGGACAAGTACCACACAGGAACCTGCTCAGAAGCAGAGTAGGAATTATGGCGTGTGACCCAACTGTGCATTTTAGTAAGCTCCTTGCAGCAAATTTCTGTCTTCCTGTATGTTGTCAGTCGTTCTTGTGCAGGGCACATCCCTGAGGCACCTGGATAAGTGTGACCAGTGTCAGTTCTTCTCCATGGACCTGACCTCCGAACCACGTTCAGCCCCCGTGTTCTCACTCTTCACTCTTGTGCGAACGACTCGCGGGTTAACAAATACAGAACACCCCAGCTTGGTATGGAAGCTGAAAAGCTACCTAGAAAAACAGAATAAATTATTAAGAAAGAAAAATGGGATTTTAAAATCCTAATTAAAAAATAATCCGTGCAGGGCGTGGCGGGAGCCACCCCTGGCGTTCCGTACGGCGACATGGCCGCCCCCATGAAGTCCCGGCCTGCAAACCCCACCCCCCTGCGAGCCCTCCCGACGGACTCTTATCCGTACAACAACATGGCGGCCACCTCTCGCCGACCCTTTCCCGAAGCCAGAAGGCGGCGCCGCGCCGTAAAGCAGCGCCCGTTTCCCGATATCCAGCTGTCGCAAACCGGTGAATGGCTGTGGAGAGGGGCCGCGGGGGTGGGGGACGCGGGCCCGCGCTGGTAGCACGGGGGGGGCGGCGGCGCTAGCGGCGGCTTCTCCGCGTCCTACTGCCCCGGGAAAGCGCTGCCTGCCGGCGGGCGAAAACCAAGATGGATCCCAACAGGATCATCCAGGCGCTGAAGGGCACCATAGACCCCAAGCTGCGCGTCGCCGCCGAGAACGAGCTCAACCAGGTAAGGGGGGACCCGCGGGCGGCCCGCCCTACGCGGGGCACGGGGGTGTCCCCTGCTCCGCGCTGGGAGCGCCCACCCGCAGCGGGGGCCGAGGGCCGGGGCCGGGACGGGCGGGTCGCTGCCCTGGCTCAGTGAGCGCGGTGCTGTGACTCCGGGGCAGGCGCTCCCGAGGGCGGCAGCCCGGCGCTCGGCGTGGCCGGGGCGCTGCTCTCGCTGCTGGAAGGGATGACATTGGTGTGGCCCTGCGCGGGTCGCGCCCTGGCGCTCCCGGGGGACGGGCGGCAGTGACGCTCGCGGGGGCGTTCTGTCCCGTTCAGCTGCACGGCAAGTGGAAGTTTTCATGGACAGTATATGTCGTGGCATCCTACAGCTAATCATAGAATTACAGAATATGCAGAGTTGGAAGGGACCCGTCAGGATCATCAAGTCCAACTCCTGGCCCTACCCCGCAGTGTCCCCAAGAATCGCGCCTTGTGCCTGAGAGGGTTGTCCAAACGCTTGGACTCTGTCAGGCTCAGTGCTGTGATCGCTTCCCCGGGGAGCCTGTTCCAGTGCCCAGCCACCCTCTGGGGAAAACACCTTTTCCTAAAGTAGCGGCAGTATGCACTGAATGAAGCTGTGACTTCAACCTTTGAACGCTTGAGAAAAGAGAAAGTTCCCTTGCACAGCAGTAATAAAGTTTTATTTTCTATGCTTTGATGGAATATTTGATCAATTCTCTTTGAGGACTCGGGATTTTTTGGTTATGTTGGTGTGTTAACAAACAGGGAGAATTGGCTGTCAGGAATTATGCTATTCAGGATTGCTCCTCCAGCTTAGTTTTATATTTAGGCAACTTAAAACTCCTTCTGAATTAGATACAGCTAATCCTTGCTTTAGCAGTTGGTAAATTCCTTTAGTAAATCAGTGGATTAAGTGCTGGACATTGAGAATGCTCTTGTGAATATTTAGATAAGGATGCAAGGCTTTTTTCTCTTTTTGGCATAGTTACTTTAAAAATCCATCAGTATCTGTTTTTATTCCTACTGTTAAGGGCTGAGAGGGAAATGACAAATATTTGTCAGCAGCCTGTTGCACAGCAGTAAAAACTACGATACAAACTACTACTACTACAGTGTTCTGTTCAGAACAGAGAGGCAGCCTCTGGGTTCCTGGGTCCTGCTCCTAACACTGTCATTCCCAGTAAGTGCTGTGAAGCTCAAGAACAGTCTTGAAAGCATTTTAAGACTGAGAGCTGTAAAATGTTCTAAGTTTAAGTGATGGATAGTGCAATTCTCATGAAAGACAGTGGTTTTAGATTCAAGAGTGCAAGCAGACTTACTGAGAACAGGTTGAGATGCAGATTTTTCTTTTAAAATACTTGATGAATTTTCTTTTTTCTAACTATTATGAAGAATGAATCCTGGAATCGAGACATACCTATTTTTGTGTAGGTTTCTTGTTACTAGGTGAAGCATGATGTGTCTGACATAATGTGCTGGGTTTGACATGACTCTCTGGATGAGAGGAACAAAAGTGCTCCTGAGCAATGTTGCTTAATGTGGGACTTTGACATCTTGAAGCTTTTTAGTTCTTTTGAAGCAAGGCTTCAAAGTGATATGTCAGACTCCCCTCCCGTGTATCTGATGGCACTGTTGACATGTCCCTGTATTCCTGCAAGTGCTGGAATCCAGGTGCTGTTCTAGCATTTATCTTGTTCTAGCAAAGGGACCAATCCACCAACCAAACAGAAGACTCTCTGGCAATAAGTACCCGAAGTGGTGATGGAGCCCTTGGCTGGACAGAACAGGAGTCACTTTTATTCTGTCTCAGAGTTACAGGGATGCTGCTCTTGAGACAGATTTGAGAGTGTTGAGGTAAAACTTGGCTGTGTTAGCTCATCTGCAGTGTACATTGGCATTCAGCTTTGAATCCAGGTACTGCCATGAGCTTCCCAGACATTGCAAATTCTACTAGTGCACGAAGACAGTGCCTCTCTGTAGGTACCTCAGTGCTGTACCAGTACAGAGTCCTTTAGAACAATATCCTAATAGTCCTGACTCCATAGTTTGCCTACAGTGTAGAGCATGGGGAATAGAGTTTACATGAACAAAAGGTTTTCTACCTGTAAGAAGCCCCAGAATGTTTGAAAATGCTTCTTCTTCTGTGTGTTCCTGCAGCTGCATAAAGATACACCCAAATCTGAATTTGCTGTCTGCCTTCTGGATTATCACCTAACTACATTCAGAAATGGAATCAGGATTCCTTTTTTTTTTTTGTTCTTGTCCTTTTTATAACTATTGGAAGGCTGCTTGTGAATTTTCTTCCTCTTGCAGCTAGAAACAAGTTGGTTTTCAGCCAAAATTAGTTTATGGTCCATTTATATCCATTTGTGCCAATCTTACTTCTTAATTAGAACAGGTTTCTTGGTACCCTCTCCGACAGATTTGTCAAAGGCTGATCCCCTAGAGGCCTGTTTTTCTAGCCTCAGCAGGCTATGTTTCCTCTGCCATATCATAAAACTGAATTTATGAAATCTAGTAATAGAAGCACAGCTCTTCTCTGCACCAATTTCCCTTTGAAATAATCTTTCTTGTGGAGTCTGATCATTTGTGTTTGCAGTGTTCCAGAAAGTCTTGTGCTTGATCTGTTAATACCTCATTAAATACTAAATCTACAGTTATCTTCTGTGTGTCCAACATCTACATGCTTCTTATGGCTCAATATGCCAAAGTCCTTTTATTCTGTTATTTTTCTTCACTCAGAAACCCCAAGTTTTTGGGAGAAATTCTGTCATCCTTGAGTACCTGACTGTGTATTTTGGTCTCTTATCCCATTCCATTTTTGTTGGCACAGTTCTATAGATCATTCAGCTCTTAGCAGGATTTTTCTGATCTCTCTCCTTGGTTGATGCTACTTCCAAATCATCAACAAACTTCAATTCTCTCTGTGATCTGAACACAACTGTAAGTGTGGGATTTATTTGAAATCTGATTCTTGCTAAACTAGAGCAGTAATTTCCTGTCAGGTCAGTGTCTATGTCATGTAATTGCTGTCGTTTCCCTTTTAGCCTCTTGGGTTTCCAAGTGTACATGTCTTTCCATCCCCCTCTTTTTCTTTTGCCCCCCTGCCCTGCCTTTTTTTAGTTCAGCTCTCTCGCATAATTAGTGTGCACTTGATAATGATATTTGTCACTCACACTGTACTTAGTAGAACAGTTATTTATCATACTAAGAGATATACTCAGTTTCTGTGCATCGTTTGTCAGTATCTGTCCTAGGCCATTACTCCTGTTATATCTGTCTCGTGAACTTCAAGGACTTTTGCTGGGTTGATTTATTTATTTGTATTATGGTTATATACTGCTTTCATGTGCCAGTTGTTGGAGTGCTGTTAAATATACTGTCTGATTACTGAACATACAGAGTCATTCCAATTCCAGTTCAGATAGGATTCCCATACAATTTTTATGCATTAGTCTTCAGTGGCGCAACATGCTGTAACGCTTTCCTTTGGCCTGTAGCAAAGGAGAAAACAAGAACTCAATTGCAGAAATACAGTTGGGCTTTTAAGATACTGAGTAGGAGTTACATAATTTGGCTTTGACAGCAACTTAGTAGCAGTGCTGGAAGAAGTGTGAAAAGATTACCCAAAAGCAGGAGAGTCCAGAATAAAGTTTGGCTTCCTTCCATATCTTTCTATGTCTTTGTTAAGCTGGCTGCCATAGCAGGCAGGGATCCACTCCGAAAGTGCCAGTGAGCACTTCATGATACGTAGAGGGAGAAATCTGAGACCATTTTGGTGATGAAGTTGACTTGTATAATTAAAACTTATGTGGAAAGTGAAGTTTCTTTGATACTGATGAATGAATTTGGGTGAATTTGGCAGCAGAACCCATATATGAAAGAAATTAAGGTGGGTTCTTGCACAAGCTTATTTTCACTCTGTATGAAAACACTATGTGTTTTCCCCTCCCCAGATAGTGCCTTTGTGTATAGGCAGGGAAAGAAAAAAGTGTCTAAATGCTATTAACAACTGCAGAAATACTCCTAACTTTGCCGATGGAATTTCTAAGTATACATTTTCAGTACACAGAAACAGAAAATAAGACTTGATAAACCAGGTAGCTGAGCATTTAGATCAGATATATTTAAGCCTTGAAATAATCTTTGTGAAAAGTTAATTGCTCATGGATTCAAGGTACAAATTTCTTCTGTGTGTTTGTTTTTGCAAACAAAGATGCAGTGCCTTGTTTTTTCCGTGATTTTTATGTGGCATACTTGTATTCAGAGGTATAAAAATGATATTTACTACTGGTGGAGAAGGATGATCTTGGCTTGCAGAACGTGAAGGAAGGCTTCCAGATTTCCCATATCCATTGTCCTAGAGTGTCCTGATGTTTTGCAGGGGAAGAAGCACCTTTCAGTGCCATTCTGCACTCTTGCACTGTGCTTGCCATCAGTACAGTGGGAAGGTTACTGACTCTTGTGGTTGTGGAGCAGCTGTGGTCTTCAAATGTGACAGCAAGCAAGACACAAGAGTAATGCATCATGAAATGAGTGTAGTAGTGTATGATGTGTGAGAAACCTGGGAGCCAAATCTGAGCAGATGTGAAAAGTATTTGCTTCAGTAGGATCCATTTGGGGAGATTTTCATGTATTTTTTGCTACTTATCTCACCTTGTCTTCTAGCCCTTTACACAAGTGATGATCTTCATCTTGATGTTTTTCAGTGGCCCATCTGAGGCTCACTTGGGTGTCTGATGTTCTGTCCCTAATCAAATGGAAGAGGAAATAGGCAGAAAAAGATGTGTTCTCTGATCTTTTGAAGCCTGTGATGGTGATGCAGGGAAGGATACATCAGGCCAAAGGTTAAGGAACAGAGTGCAAAAAGCTGTGCAGCTGCAGTGCACAAATCCTGAGACAGTGGACACAGATGGAACAACATGCATGGGTCATAAGCGTCTCTTCACCATTGCTGTAAATTTACCCAATTATGCCTTCCCAATGCTGTATGCCTCTCCCAGTACAGCTGCTAGCCTTTCACACTGCTATATCCCATCCTCTTAATCCCAGTAGAAATTAAATGAGATTCTCTTTTAACATAAATACTCTGATCTGGGATCCATACAAGAACAGCCTGTATGTGTTTTACACAGCTTTAAAATAATTGCTCTTTGTAAGTACTCAGTGAAAGTTTGTTTTTCAAAAACTTTCGCTTTCTCTTTCAAAATAAACATAGGCCCCAATGGATCAGCACTTTCACAAAAAGTTTTACCAGATCCCAACCAAGTGGGTTCAAGGCACTGTAATTATTCACCAAGGGCACAAAGCACCGTGCTGTGTTGTGGGAGTTGTGCTGAAGGTCTGTTTCAGCCATCTGGTGCCTCCCTGTGGCTCCCGGGCACAGCTCTTCAAAATTAGCAGATAGTTCAGTGTTCCTTCGTGGCACTGACAATATTCCTGCTCTCCTTTTGTTAAGGTGCAGCTGCAGTGATATAAAGAATTGTCTTGTTGAACTCATCCAGCTCCAAGGTCTCTTCCGTGTCCATTTCCATGTCACGGGATACACCTGACAATGGCTCTGCGCCTGCTCCTGTGATAGGTTTAGCTTTGTTTGCTGATGTCCCGGGCAACGAAGGGAAGGGACACATCCCAAGATCACAATTAGCATGACAACTAAACAAACGAGAATGTGCTGGTATAGGAAAAATGTTGCTGCATGCAGCTTTTTAAAAAGTCCTCTGTTCTAAAAACTGCAAACAGCATGTAGTTTTCCTGACCCGAGTTTGTTGCTGCCCAAATGAGCAGGATGTAATTTGAGCTTCACAAATACAACAGAATCGTCTTGTTTCTACCGTGGGCTCACAGTGTCTGTTGATCTCCAGTGTTCTTGTTTCTGATAACGAGTAGTAAACAGAGCCATGTGAAAATGTAAATCGCGGGAATGACAGTAATAGGGAACAGAAGGATTTAATGGGCCTGGTGATCTCTGTAGGGGTGGTGGTGTGTGAAGTGTAAAGACGCTGGCGGGGATGGGACCCCCTCGGGGACACTGTGCCTTCCGTCTGCGTAACAGGGCTTTTGTCACTCCGGCTGCTTGCTGAGCGGATCTGGCACGGCGGCAAATAACCGTATTTGTGTAGATCCTGGCAAAACTTCAGGGAGAGCGCTTGTGCACCAGCACAAGTGGTGCCCATAAAGCTTCCTACAGTAGCAGTGATTTTAATGTAGATTCAGTAAAAACTGTTTGGACAGGGAAAGGGAAATAATATTGTTAGCACTGTCTCCAGCCTAAATGTGGTACTGGTAGGATTGCATCAGGAAACCACCGCCAACAAAACAACCTCCCAAAGCTGCATTTTTAATCAGTGTGTTTACAGTAGTAAAAGCTTTGTAGATTGGGTCTGAGAACAGTATACAGACAGTGTTGAAAACAAAAAGGACAGTTAGAGTTCATGCATGGTTTTGGTTTTCTATGCTGGTGGGATTTCTCATGCTTTCCTTATCTCTGTGGAACTTGGGTGTTGAATGCTGGAGGATGCTGCGGTTGACTGTGGCCTCATCAGAACCCACCAATGTTGTCCAGTAGTGACTGAAGGGCAAGCTTTGTACTCCAGGATACTGGATTAAAAGGTGATCTTTGGAATCCAGTATGCTTCAACCAGTTCAGCATGCCTGTAGATAAATGGAATTCCTGTGCTGGGTGTTAACAGCTTTTACTATATTTGGAGCATTTCTTAGGGATAATTAAAATTTATAGAGAAGGAAATTGCAGGAGGGTATGCTTTTGGTTTGCCACTACTGCTTTTATCTCAGATCTCAGATTACTCTATAAACATCAAATGAGTCTGAGTTAGAATTACACTATCATTATAGTGAATAAAATGAGGGCCAGAAAGTTAAGTGATTTGGTAAAATTATCGAATGATAGTGTCGTGATGCAGCTGGGACTCTTAGATGTCATGAAAGCAGTGTAATTTTACCTTGTTATGGATATGGTAGATCAAAGAACTGGGGACATGAAGGGCAGAAAGTGTCTTTTATTTCACAGCTTTCAAATGAGGTGGAGTTTATGGGCGGATGTTCTATACTTGTGCTTAAAGCACAACTCTGGGAACAACCACAGAACTGCCAGGCATAATCTAGTGGAAATAAATACTATAAAAGGTGAAATACAGAAAGCTGCTGCCATCTAGCCCCAAGAAACCTTTCTCTTTGAACATAAAACACATGGATCCAAGGGATGAAAGATCTGACCTACCAGTACTGAGCTGCCAAGGCTTAGTAGTAACTGCACCACGCTGAGTCAGCAATTCCTCGCTGGAGGAGCCCTGGTTGATGGAAGCAGGATAATGCTATCAGATTGTCACATCTTTTAAATCTGGTGTGCTTTGCTCAGAAGTTCACTGAGCATTGTTTTCTCTTTGAAATTCTTCAGCTGCATGGCTGATGTAGTGTTTAAAAAGTTCCCATGAAGACTGTCAGTTTTGAAGTGTTATCTGCCTACTCTTGATTTTAATTGAAAATGTTTGTCCCACTGTTTCCCACTTAATTTTAATAAAAAAATAAGTTTTTATTGAGGTGCACTATACATCTAGTTTGCTAAAAGATAGTTGTATATGGTTAATGCAGATGCTGTTTACACTTGAAAACAATTCTAAATGATTTTTTAAAATCTCTTTGTTATTGCTTTTCTACCACGAGCTATTTTGCAAGTATATGTCATGTATTGATGAAGCTTGTCAATGTCCTTTGACTTATGGGGCTTTGAATAATTCAAAGACAGATATCTAATGCTTTTCACTGTGTATTCTTAGAATTATTTAAATATTCATTATCACTAATTTCTAATTGAGAACCTTTTCACATCACTTACTCCGTCCATGTGCTGTTACATGCTTTGCTTTTACGAGTAGCAATTTGGATTTCTGCAGATCTGGGTAAATTCAAGTCCTGAAACCTTTCATACATCATGAGGAGGATGCAAAAGCAATGCAAAATCCTTAGTTTGTATTTCTCATTCAGCATTTGCTAATACAGTGACTTACTAACTGTCTTGTCTATATATTTCAGTCCTATAAGATCATCAACTTTGCTCCAAGTCTGCTGCAAATCATAGTATCCGACCAAGTTGAATTTCCAGTGCGTCAAGCAGGTGAGATAAAATCCCTTGTTCCCTTTTCTTTCAGTCAGTCTGTTACTTGAACAGGCTCTGGAACTGCTGCAATGTATGTCAGTTCAGGTTTGTTCTGAAGGAGGAAATGCAAAGGATCTATCTTTGCTGTTTCTTTCCATCATGAGGGTCAGATAAAACCATGGGTTGTGCATAGTGTCCTACTTTGGCTTTCCCTGTATGTATAGTGATCCCTACTGGATTGCTGTGATACTGGTGTGAAAAAAGCATGATTTCTACTCAAAACTGAGAACCCTTAGGTATTTTGTCTCCTGGTGGTGCAGAAGTAATGATGCCAAGACAAGTGTGAATTTAAAAATAGAAAAAGGTATCACATTTAAGTACATGTTTCTCTGTTTGAATCTATTTTCCCTGGAAAAATGAAAATTTCTGAAAAATTGAGACAATTCATAGCTCAAAGGTAGCCACATACATTTAGTCAGGATCTTGGAGACTTAAATAAGTAGATACAAAGGAAGGTCACATCACTGGTAAGTTGCACAGTTACAGTCTGAGTGTGTCTGGAAGGATTGCTCAGCTGTGTGTGCGAGTTCAGGTATGGTGGTGCAGTTAACTTTAGGGTATGCATTTGTGGGAGATCGGATTCTAAATTCTCATAATCCATTTTAACTGCTCCTGTGTAATATTTTTGTCAGATAAAAAGACTGTTCAGGTCTTTCAGTAAATTAATTAATACTGTTTCATTCACAGCTTTGTTTTTATCCTGTGGAACAGCATTTCCCATAGAAGCACTGTTGGGGGTTTTTTTTGTACAGATCCCATTAATCCCCTGAATGCTTTGGGGTGTGCTGACATATTCTGTTTGTCATGCTGGCCTTTATTTTTTCAAAGATAATCCAACTTTGAATGGTGTTGTTAGTGCATTCTGTAGTAAAGTTTGAGACTTAATCTAAACTCCATTATGTCATTTTTATAAATTAATCTCTCATTTCAGTATCATTCAGGGAAAAAAACAACTATGTAGAATGTAATTTTTTTTTACAGAATAGGAGTAAAATGGAAAAGCACATTTAAGTTATGTTTGCAGGCCAACAGATTTCCCTGGGAATTTTTTAAAAGCCAAGAATTTGTATAACAACAAGGTCTGTGGACAAAATAGATTAAAGTCTAGAGCTGGTCTTTCAGGGCCTGTTTCTTGTCTGACTAGTCTGGCATGTCATAGACAAAGAGCTATTTTTCCTCTTGCTCCTATAAAGTATTTTACACACTGCATGTTTTCATACTTCGCAGTTTGTTATCACCAGAAGAAATGATTGTACCCAAGGATATCTTATTTATACTTTAAAACCCTAGCTAGTAATCAGCCAAAATAGTGTACAGGCGTAGGAGTTTATTAAGAACATTCCTTTAATGCCTCATACCGTATTTCCTATGTTTCCTGAAGAATGCCTTCAGACATTTTAGTACTGATGCATAAATGCTGCTTTATTTTCTGTTGAAGATTAACTTTATTTTTCTTGTTTTTTTTCATGTGAGACAGAAGGGAACAATTCAGTGGGATTATGGGAAATCCTAATAGTGAAATAAAGCTTAGGGAATTCACAACAAACATTTCTGTCTGAATAGAAGGTAGGCCACATGCCAGTTTCATACTGGGCATTTCCCTAAGCTGAGTGTCCCATCTGTGTGTGCAGTGATTTGTTTACACAAGCCTTCCAAAACTTCACTTACTGCGCTTGAGTCGTTGTTTTAGGGATGAGTGAAAACACAGATTATGAGATTTTTGTTGGCTTGTTTAGAATGATGGGATATTACGTTCATATGGAAGATTGCTTTAGTAAAGAATGTGCCTTGATAGATGCTGATGGAAGTATTATCCTGTTCTGTTCTGATCAGGTGCTTGAGCCTGATCTTGTGTGAAATCATAAGAAGAATCTTTTTCTGACTCATCTGTGCTCAGTGCCCATAATTGTTAAGAATTCAGGTGGTGGTTTTCAGTTGCCTTTTCAACGCTTTGTTCTACTTTTAGCTGTTCTGCATGTTGAGCACTGGGCAATGTGTAGAATTAAACTATTCTTTCCCCACTCTCTGTACTTAGCTGCCATTTACCTGAAGAACATGGTGACACAGTACTGGCCGGACCGTGAGCCACCTCCTGGAGAAGCGGTTTTTCCATTTAATATTCATGAAAATGATCGTCAGCAGATTCGGGATAACATTGTAGAAGGAATAATTCGTTCTCCTGACTTAGTGAGGTATCTTACATTGCACAGAGATATTTCTATTGCTCAGGTTTTCAGACCTGCCGGTCTGGATGTTGTCAACCTGAGAGTCTTGATAGTTTGGGAGATGAGACAAGTACTTTTTTTGCAAAAGTAATAATAATAATCTGTTTACACTTATTCATGTGTGCTTGTTTTTCAGAACAGTAGTAACGTGGTAGCAAGCCCTGTGATGTGGTTTATCCTCTAAGGGTGTTGTTCAAAGTGTCTTGTAACACTTGCTGTAGTGACAGCCTGTCTGTTTGGCTGATTCAAGATAGATAGTATATACAGGGCCGTCTGCAATACAGAATTAACCATTCAGGGAAATACTGTCCAAGATTCCTCTTTTCTAGTAGCCCTTTCCTTAATTACTTTATCAATTTTTACATGTAACCCCAGTATTTCACTATTTATTAGGGTTCTTAGTTTTAAGGTGTTAAAAGAACGAAGCATTGCAGTTCTTTTGCTGGAAGAATAGTTAAGAATCATAGACATACTACAGCCTGCGATTATTCACCCCTTTAATTAAAGTGAGGCTGATAGGATGAGAACTGATATTTTCTGCAGGCTTTGTTTTTTCATTGCTTAACAGAACTAAAAGTATTTCTCCACAGGTTCTAGTTCAGTGCTGCTCAGCTTTTTTAGTCACACCTCAGTTCAGTCAATCAGCGGTTCTGCCTTGCCCTCACCATTGTGAGTGGCATCTAAAAGTGTGTGGGAGGAGAGAAACAGTAAGATGTTCTTTTACTAATTGGCTCTGCCATATGCTTTGGAGGTTGGGAAAGTGCTGTTCTAGAAGATCCCAGGAAAATTGTGATTTCTTGAGGAACCTGTGGCTTGGATCATAACACAGGCCATTATTCTTTAATGAAAACATACAAATTTGTGGTTTTTTGGTTGCATTCAGCTTGATAAGCAAGTATAAACATTCATTTTCAAAGCACAAAGTTAGCTGGTTTCATGAGCAATTATTTCTTTTTAAATACTGCTTGATACATGTGAAGAGGGAGGAGGGAGGGAGAAAAGTAGCTAAAATGTTCTGAAATTTGTTTATTCCTTAAAGTTAAATCCTGTCAGATTTTTTTCTTGCTTTTCCTCTGCTACTTCCCAGAACTCTTTCAGTGCTGTCAAAATGTGTACGATACTTACAACATAATATAGGTATTGTAGCCAATAAACCAAGATTTGGGATTTATCCTTTAATTTAAGCACTATGCCATGACCTTATTAGCTTTTTTTTTTTCCCCGCCTGCACTAGAGCCCAACTGACAATGTGCCTCCGTGCTATCATTAAACATGACTTCCCTGGCCATTGGACAGCAGTGGTAGACAAGATAGGATACTACCTGCAGTCTCCAAACAGTGGGAGCTGGCTTGGGAGCCTCCTGTGCCTCTATCAGCTGGTGAAGACTTACGAGTAAGTTGATGTCCATCAGTAGATGAGGAATTGGTACTTTCAGTCTAAGTTGATTACTGAAAACGGCATTCTTAAGAGCACTGGCAGTTCTGCAAGGGAATTCAGATAGAAAATGGGAATTAATAATTATCATGTGCATCCTTTCCTGCAAATAAATGAAAAATATTCATCATCTTTGTATCATTAGTGAATTGAAAGCTGAGCTGCCAGCAATAATCTCTATGAATTTGCTGAGACTTTTTTCTTGAGACTTTGTATTTTTGATCTGGCTGTAAAAAAAATCCTTAGGTTTGTAACTTCCTTTGTTTGAAGATACCCCAAATTCTAGATGTATGAATGCAAATTATTTTCGGCTTTTATGTCATGAATACAGTATTCTCATTGTCATATACTACTATTGCATATATGTATTTGTATGCATACCTGTAGCATAAAATCCTGGTAGTCTAAATCCACAAAGCATAAATTAGGAGCTGTGTAGTGGGGCTTATCACTCATATCTTTTTAAATTGCCTATTGTTAGAAACATATATATAAACCACACAAAAAAATGTAAATGGAGAAAGGGAATCTTTTCCAAAGCAAGGAATTGTCATTCCCTTTCAATGGCTGTTCACTCCCATTTGTTCAGCACCCAACT
>VZTT01067957.1:23398-38504 GCA_013400855.1 Buphagus erythrorhynchus
ATGAAAGGCTCAATTCCCTCATCCATGTCATCAATAAAAATGTTGAACAGAACTGGCCCCAGCACAGACCCCTAAGGGACACCACTAGTGACTGGCTGCCAGCTGGATATCTTGTCATCTGTTTGTTTAAGATCAGAAGGCAAATGTTGTATCCACTGATCAACAGGTAGGATACCCTAGTATTAACATGATGTTGTAGGAATGGCACTCCCCAGTTTAGTGCTCCCACTGAAACTCCAAATCACACATTGCTACTCCACTCCCCTTTTCCTCTCTGCCTCCATGCTGCAGCAGATTGGAGAGAATTGGAGGCACAAAAGGGAAAGATCACAGGCTGAAGTAAGAAAACGAACAGCAACAAAAACAACACTAATAACAAAAGTGTATAAAAGAGAGAGTGCAGAACTTGACCTGACCACAGCCATGCCATGCTCACCATTCCCTCTCATCATCAACATCAACTCAACATCAGCATTAACCCACTGCTCCATCCATCATGCTTGCTCAACCAGCAGGAACGCCTCTCCAGGAAGCAAGAGAGTTTCTGCCCCCTCCCTGCCCCCAGCAATGACTGAGGTGCTATGGAATAACTGGCAGGTCCTGGCCACACTCCCTCTCCTTCACTGCAAAATTTAACCCTGTCCTGGTTGCAACTAGGACACAGGGTGCAATTGGTCTTAGCATTCCACATTCTCTCTTCTCTGCCTCTTGATGCTGGATATTTATAAGAGAGAGCTGTTCATTTTTAAGGCTCTTATGTTGGGTTTCAAGTTAATCAGTTCCCACCTGCTAGCATGCTTATACAGGAAACTGCCAAGGAAAACCCATTTGCTTCGGTTAAAAGACTAGATATTTTCTCCATGCTTTTAATTTTAAAAACTTTGATTTAAAGAGACTTTGAATTATTTTTTAAAAGGGAAAAATTGCATTAATGTCCAGTACCATTCTATTTCACACATGCTTCCCTTACAGAATGAGAGTTTTGCTACATTAGAAACTAAGTACTGTGATCATTGGTCTGTGGCGGAAATGACTCGTTACACATTTGTTGTAACATTCCTCAGCTGTCTCTGATGTCCTTACCAATAGCATTACATATTCAGGCATGCCATGATGGAACAGAACCACCCATGAAATAATTATTACCTTTGTGAGATAGCTCCTGAAGGTCCAATTAGGAACATACAAGTCTGTTCATGGATGAATATATNNNNTGATGTAATGGTCATAAATACAGCTAAGCCTTGCTTGGTTTGGATACTTCAAAGATACATGTTTTCATAGGTATATTGACCCAAGTTTGTTGCATGCAGGTAAGGTAAGCACAGTAGTACATAGGCTTAGTTGTTAACTGACTGACTAGGCTTGGTAGCTTACAAAGTAAGTATCTTCAGAAGTCACTCATGAGAGCCTCATTCTAAGTATTTAATATTACTTAGTAATACTACTGTGCAGGCATGCAGCTGTGAACCGGATTTGAATATATAACCTTCCGCTTACAGATGCAATAATGTAATGCAGTAGAGTATGCAGTATGCAAGGTTGCATTAGCTTTCTTGCCTCTCAGGAGAGGAAGTTAGAGGAACATGTTGTTAAAACTGAACTGTTGCAAACAGTGAGATTTCACAACAGAGATGACATTGCAAAGGCATCCTGAATTGGTAAATGTGTATCTTGACTTACTTAAGTACACATTTCTACTTCAATTACAAAATATGCTGAAGTAGAATTGCAGGGGCATTGGCAAATAGGTCCTTCTTATCTGAATTCTGTTCTCAGCTGTAGTTCAGCCTTGCTGTAGGAGAAAAATCATCATTTCACACCTCATCATTCAGTGACATGGTTTCCATGCAGTCATTTTCTTAGCCACTACCACTCGGTGTTTATATGAGCTAAGAGGAAGGCTAAGCATTTTCCTGTAAGGATGCCACCAGAATAGACACAGAAATTATTTCAGTGGGTGCAGTGATGATGTCATTGCACAATACTCTTTGTTCTTAAGTCTCCTGACCCTGTCTGATGGGCTGCTTCCCTTACAGCTCTCACTTCCTTCTTTCATCAACATTGCACTTCCCGTCTCCAGCGGTCCTTCCCAACTTCTCATTCTCTTTGTTTTCCCTGCAACCAAGCCCTTCCTTTCTTTTTCCTGCCATATAAAGCAGATAGACATATATATAAAGGCACGCCCTGAAATTGAAAAACCAAGAC
Source organism: Buphagus erythrorhynchus (assembly GCA_013400855.1). Taxonomy (NCBI): domain Eukaryota; kingdom Metazoa; phylum Chordata; class Aves; order Passeriformes; family Sturnidae; genus Buphagus; species Buphagus erythrorhynchus. Next base: position 25,607 of record VZTT01067957.1, read on the forward strand.
AGAAATCATGGAACACAAATATCAGCTACTTTTTTGCTCTACTTTTGTCTTTTTTGTCCTTCACGTCTGTCTTAGTCTTCAGATTTTAAGCATTCCTTACGCTCCATAGTGGCAGTGTTAGTGCACTGTAAAACCTTAAATATTTTAAACAATTCCAACAACAGAACCTTTAAGTGCAACCATTGCATAAAAGAGCTTGAAAATTATTTTACTTCATGAAAGTTTCCTCTTTCTCTCCCACACAGACACCTTTCCTGTTTTGTTTTTGTTTTAACAGTTAAAAAGAAGAATCTGGGAGCAACTGAAAAATTCATGTCCATGAAATCTATCCAGCAGGAAAAAAAATTATGAAAAATTAGCCATTTTCTTCAATTGCAGAATCAGAAATTATTAAATCCAGCTGTATTTTTTTTTGAAGGATTTTACAATAAATCCAATATTTGCTGTAATACATCTTTTTAAGATACTTTTGCCCTTTGAATCTTAGCTTTAATCAATACAATTCTAGTATTTATTATTTCCATATCTCACTTTACTGTAGATGCATACAAGTCACATTGCATTTCAAGACAGAAATAGAGAATAAAAAGATCCCTGCAGTGGTGTTTGGCCACAAAACCTTGCGTTTCCAAAACATGCGATGAATTTATGAGTTAATATAAACAAGGATGACTGTTGCTTTTCACATGAATGAAAGGCAGTTACTTTGGCTATGTGTCCCTAAGAAATGACCTATTTATTTTGCAGCTGAACAGTAAAACCAGCTTTTAATTCTTAAAGTAGAGCAACCCAGCCTAGGATGCTCAGAAACTAGGGCATCATTGCTAATTGTCTTAGTGCACAGTATGGCAGCTGCAGTTGAAACCCATGGTAGCTGACTGTTTTCCTCAAGCATAGGCATCTCAGCTTCTGAAGTCCAGCTGCAATAAACCCTCCAGTTCAGAGAAGATCTACATTTTGTCCTGTGCCAATTCCCCTCAATAGGGAAGGGACAAGTTATATCCCAGTGCAGCCAGGAAATCTGCTTTTGGGAAGAACAGCACACTGAGAGATGTATATCATGGACATGGCGTGTCATTACTCCTAATGAAGTAATGGCTCTGTCTGCTTCTGATTCACCACATGGCAGACAGGCATGAGTGATCTTGGGTGCCAGGATGAGGGGAGGCAGCAGCACTGCACTGGCAGTGCATGAGCTGTGGGTGATGTAAAATTAGACAAGAAGACTTCAAGTCAGCCTGAAGCTTCCTGAGTCAGGGATCCATAGCCTGTTTGTCCCTAAAATGTTTTATTGTTAGTGCAAATGTCAGATAACAGTGTAAAGATCTATAGTCCTGCTTCCTCATTACCCTGTTTATAGTTTTCAGGGTCTCACTACCCCGAAGTTTATGGCATCATTTGCAAAATCAGAATTGTATACTAACAAATCAATGTAGCAATACACATGGTAAAGCATGGGGCAGAGGAAACCCTCACCTTCATATGTAAATGTTTAGCATCGCTAAATAGCAAATGAGAGTACATGCAATAATTGTTGAAATAAAATACGGTGCTTTCAATAGCACAGTTGACTTTAAAAGTGTTACTGTTCTGTGCTTGATATTAAACATGTTTTCAATTTAAACTCAAGCTGAATGTAAAGTAAGGTCTCTTTACAGATGGAATTATTCTTTTCCACATATCTGATAAAGAATAGCATACATTTTTTCTAATGCAGAAGACCATAATTTGACCAATTGGTGCTGGTGATAGTGATAAAGAGGGAGATAGAAAGGCAGGACATTTTATTACATCAACTAGAAACCAGAAATAAAATTCTATGCTTCAGAAATGCTATAAGGTGTGTTCATCAATCATAAAAAGAACTTGTAGTCACAGTGATTTGTACTTCCAGTAGAATTCTGATGGCTGAAGAACTTGGGGTAGTTACTGTTTTTTTGCAGTACAGGAACTGGGGAGTGAGGGAGCACTTTATCTGGGACTTCAGAAATTTACTTTTAGATTATGGCAGTGAATCTGACTACGTACTTGCTTCTAGCCTAGCTCCCCAACAGCTACTCCTTAATACACCAACTTCACAGATAGTAGGAAAGTTGATACTATTCTAAAACGGCAATTCTAAAATGCTACACAGAAGTCCTGTAGAATAGGTCTAGTACCAGAAATTCAGCTTGACATGTAGGGATTTTAACAAAACAATTAAAAAAAAAATATTTCCCATTGCAGAGTTTGATAGTAAGGAAGAAAGCTCAGAATTGGTTTATCTTGTGGATGCAAAAGACACAAGTTTAATGCCTGGAGTAGAACAAAACTTGGACACATTTTTATTTATCTTCAAGTCACAGAATGGTTTTTGTTGGAAGAGACTTTTAAAGGCCATCTAGTTCAAGCTGCTGCAATAATCAAGGACACTTTCAACTTGATCAGGCTTCTCAAGGCCCCATCCAACCTGGCCTTGAACATTTCCAAGGATGGGATGCCTACCACCTCTCTGGGCAACTTGTTTCACCCTCACTGTAAAAAATTAATTCCTTATATTTAATGTAAATTAACCTTCCTTCAGTTTGAAACCATTACACCTTGCTCTATCACAACAGGCCCTCCTAAAAGTCTTTCCTCATCTTTCCTATAGGCCCCCTTTAGGTACTGGAAGGGAATATGGTCTTCTGGAGCTTTTTCTTCTCCAGGATGAACATCCCCAACTCTCTCAGCCTACTTACCTGTAAGTAACTACAGCAAAACAGATGTGTGACTCAACAGACAAGCAGCCACAATGCTGCAGAAATATAGTTGCTGTGCAGACTTTTACTATAATTAGCAATTAGTAGTGTTGTGTTAGTGATTAGAGGTATGAGAACCTTGCATAAAACTGTAGTTGGGGTGTCCCAGTTCGGCTGGGGATACATGCCATGCATGCATATTTACTTTTGTGTTCTATACTTTTTGTCTTAGCCACTCTACTCATTTGGCATGAGCAAGTCATGAATTTTCAGAACATCTAGAACAGAGAACCAAAAAAGTTAACTATTCTTACGCAAACATCTTCCTTTCTCCATTAGTTTCGTCTGGACCTCTCACTTTGTGACCTCTTTTGTTGGGATGCAAAGTCTAGATCTCAGCAAGTCTCTGTAAACACATTCTGGTTTAGGGAACTGTACTTTACCTACCTGCATTACTAATGCTGCTGATAAAAGTACAACCCTGATGGCCTGATTTTAGAGAGCAACTCCACTGCGTGAAAGTGGTACTCTCCAAGGGGCTGCTTCTGATGTCAGTCTCCAAGAGAACCCAAATTGGGGCAGAGGTGGTCTGTAATGCCCTTTCACATCCCAGCAGTCTCTCAGCTTGCCCTGTCTGTGGATTAGAGAGGGGGGCACAGAGCAGATTGGAAGGACAAGCTGTGCGTGCTGGGAGCCAACCCTAGGGAAGGCCGGAGCCAGATCCCGCAGCACCAAGGGCCAACGCTGCCCTGGCACATCCAGCGCCCTCCTACCGACACTGGCTGTGCCCTGTCCGCCTCCTCCGATCCGTGCTCCTGCCGCTTGCCCTGTTCAGGGCCTGTTTCCAAGGCAGGTTTTTCCCCCCACACACTCCCTGCCATGTTCCCAACTCTCCAGAGGCACCTGATGTCACACACTGCCGAATCGCTCACGCATTGCCAGGGAATGGATCCCGCTGAGGCCATGGGTCCCTGGGGCTCCGTCCATAGGCTGGAGCCACTGAGCCCAGGCCGCATTCCCTGTGCTCCCTACACAGTTATGGGACCACTGCCCACTCCGTGGCTCTGAAAAACATGATGAAAACTGTTGGGAAGGATAAGGATTTGACAGGAAGGTCTCACAGATAGGTATGTATAACAGAAAGATCTTTGAGTGTAGAATCTGAAGAAGGAATAGAAATGATAGCAAATTTTGATATAGAAGAAAAGAATTGCTGAGCCAGTCTTACTGGGTAACTAGAAGGCAAAGAGCAAGTGAGTTGAAAGGGGCTTTTTTTGACTTAGAGCAAAGGATAAATCCACCTCAAACNATTGGTTGTCATGTATTGAGATGCTCTGTAATGAAAATATAATGTATTGTAACCAGAAGTAGAGAAGCTTCAGATGAACCTACAGCTGTGGCTGAAAAGGCTGTGGGCTGGGCTCTTGTCACCCCCAACCCATGAATTTCTGTATCATCTGGATATAATAAACAGCATTTTAAAGAGCCGCCTGGAGCCCCACATCCCTCATTTTGGCTCTTACAGAAAACATCTCATTTATATTTTTGTTCACTAAAAGCAGAACCTGGGCATTCATGTGGGCTGCACAGCCCAATGTCATACACCCCACTGTGGTCACAATTCAGCCAACAGGTGGACGTGTTATTTCCATGAATGCCATATGTTGGCAGAATTCGTTTTCTCTCAAGGTACTTAAGGGAGCTGAAGGGCATTTGTGCATGTGCCTGTGCATGGCCAGACCTGAGACATCATGAAGGTATCATCTAAAATGGGAAACAAATCCCTAAAAGCATTTGGTTTCCTTTTCTAGGAAAACTACACTTACTGCTACCACTCTACCAGTGAACTAGCAAGTAAAACCGTGGTGCTAATCCTTGGCAAGAAGCAGGATGGTGTAAGGGAAACCCAAAACCCTTCTTGCAAATGGACGCTACTTTTGAGTAGTTTGAAGAAGCCACTTTAAAATTAGAGGGAGCAAGGCCACTTAAAATACACAAGCCTGCAAACCACAAAATCTGAAACAGCACAAACCTATGACCCCTTTGCAACATGTAGGTGGCTTTCCTGGATACATAGCTTCACCTCCTTTTCAGTATAATTGTAGGGTAATTCCACTTCCCACAGTTTTGATGGATATATATAAAACAACTTTGGTTTTCTGCTGTTGCTCCAGTGCTGTAGCTTACGTGTTTGCCAGTTGGTAGCTACATAGTTCCTCGCTGGTTTTGCTGTTGGGTCACCAAAATTGTGAATGAACCTGCTTTTTTCTCAGCTGAGAAGCCCTGAACAGTTTCACATTTCTGGTAGAAGTGGAAGGCCATGGACACACTGGCAATGGGTAAGGCAAAAGAGATACCAGACCCTGGAGTTGCTGGAGCAGGTGAAACAGAGACATGCCTTGTGGATACATCTCAGAAGTAAATGGGCTGGACATCAGCATGAAGCTAGTACAAAATGCAGAACTACACAGAAGACTGGAGAGAAATGCACCTGAAAACCTTAGTAATCTGAAAAGAGATTACTATTTACCTGAGAGTTTCATGTCTTTCGTTCAGAGTTTTGTCTCCTGACCGTGACTTGTGACCAGTTTCCAATACAATCTCAAAATATATTTTTGTGGGTCAAGTTTTGGGGACAGGAATGGAAGAGTGATTATGAAGAGGGGAATGTAAAGAAAGAAGAGATAATTGAGTAAATATAATTAGTTAGGCAGGTTTTAATAGATACGTTCTTTCGAAATATATCAAACATTCAAGTGGTATTTCTGACAATTATTTCTGTAGTTGTCCAGGTCTGTTGTTAATCAAACACTGTGTGGAAGGTATGTTATTTTAAGTGTTGTGATATATCTACTTCTCTGTCATCTATCACACAAAAAGTTTTATTTTGGTAATAATAAAAAATTATGCATTCCTCTAATTTCAGGTAATTCGTCACTAGCATCATGAGGGTGGGCTATTTAACTCTGGTTAGGGTGTGGAGTTCTAGAGAGCTCTGTATATTTACTCTTTAGAAACAAAAGACAGAGATAAACTGAGGTCACACAATGAGTGTTTATTGGTTCAAAAACTCTGCATTTTCAATGAAATATATTTTAATAGCTTTCATTAAGTGATATTCATATAATACAACTAAAAGTAAAACATAATTTTCTTTCAAAATAAATTCTAAAGAGTCACATTGGCATCTGAAAGTTGGGTGAAAACGCAAAATAAAGAGTGAATTTGCTCCAAGATTTTATAAGCATTTAGAACATGCTCTTGAATCACAGAATTCTAGAAGCATTAAGGTTGGAAAAGACCTATAATATCAAGTCCAGCTGTCAACCCAGCACCACCACCACGTTCACCACTAAACCACTATACGATGTCCTCAAGTGAGTGGCAGCATAACATCTTCCATATACCTATGGGATATTTGCATGAGTTATTTCTCTTCCTCTACCTCCAACAGGGATATTTTTCCCACAGAAAAGACTGTGTTATAAATATGGCCCTACCCTATCATAATGAAGAAACTGAGTATTATGAGATAATATTTTGTTTTGAATTTTTCTAAGTTGTTCACCTCATTTTGAAACAAATGAGCTACATTTGAAAAGATTATTTTGTTAATAATTAATAGTTTTACTTATATTATGAGCTATGTCAAGAAGACATTAAAATTCCAATTTGTAAGACTAGCAGAAAAACAGAAACAAAGCAAGAACCTGTACCAGCTTGTGTTAAAAGGAACTAACATTCAGCATTTTTATCAAAAGGCAAAGAATAAAGGGAAATATATGATCTATTACACAGTAATAACTTTGGGCTCTTCAGGGGAGGCAGAAGGGTGTTTTAATTTTTGTACTGCTCATTCCCTTAATCGATTCTGATGGGCAATAAATTAATGTTCCTCAAGTCCAGTGTGTTTTCCCAGTAGTAGTAACTGGTAAGTGATTTCACTGTGTGTCTTAAGCTTGTCCACCGTGTTTTTTTCCAACTGGTCCTGTTGAAGAGGAGGAGTGAGAGATCAGCTTTAGGGGGATCTGTCTGTTAAGAAAGGTGAAGCCACCACAGTCTGTTTTGTTGTCCAACATGTGGTTGAAGGAATTAGAGATAATGACAGTAACTGGGAGAGGCAGTGCACAAAACTTGAACTGGATATTGCCAGGTAGTGGAGTAATTTGGGGAAGCTTTTTTTTTTCATGTTGTAAGTGAAGCTTGTGGAGAATGTGGGATTAATGTATATTTTAATGACAAAAGTGTCTATGATTTCAAGTCCCTGTATCATAGCCCTCTGTGAGAGGGCTTTGCTAAAGGGATAAGATTTTTTCTACATGTACATGTTGGCCTCTTAGCCAAATTCTAAATAGGTTTTCTCATCAGTGGCTCCTTCCTTCCTTCCCTCCTTCCTTCCTTCCTTCCTGCCTTCCTTCCTGCCTTCCTTCCTGTCTGCCTTCCTTCCTGTCTGCCTTCCTTCCTGTCTTCCTTCCTTTCTGCCTTCCTTCCTGCCTGCCTTCCATCCTTCCTTTCTTTCTGACTTCCCCAAGTACACCAACATTCTGGACAAATAATCTAAAATTATTCTGCTAAGTCACGGGCATTAAATGCATGATTAAGTAGAGCATGGTAACTGCCAATGGGCAGTGTGCTGATTTCTCCGTTTGTTGATGACTTCAATCAGTACCAGTGAATATCATGTGCTTTGATTAATTACATGCCTCAGTATTGGAAGAATGGTTGGATATTATCTAAGCTATATTTATATAAGAAATATTCATCTTTGTTTACCACATAATAAAACCCTACAAGAGGAACTAATGACAAAATACTCAGAATCTGGCCAAAAAAAATACAAGATGACAACTTCAATTAGGAAAAGGCTTTAAAGAAAAACAATGACTTCTAGCAAGAATAATGGCCAACTTAATACAGACAAAACCCAAAACTTGATGGGTTTTTTTTTTTTAGAAATATGATTGCATTTTTAGGTTTGTACAAATACGGTAAGGTTTAAGTTATCCTTCATTTCCACTTTAGGACATTGTGGAGAAAATTCAACCCAAGCTCGAAATACAGAAGTAACAAAACTGGTAAGTAAATAAATCCAAACAAGCTCTTTTTTACATTCCATCCTCCATTTATCAGCCAAATCCTTATTTACAAAGTCTCCAGCAAGTCTGTAGAAGGTTGATCGTACTGGGATTGAAGGAAAAAAAAAAAAAGAGACCTTTTAAAATACAATTGAGATAATGAGATACCCTAAGTCCCAGTTATTATGTAATTAACATCATCTTGAAAAGTTCACTGCTGCTAAGCCCAAGTTTTACCTTTTTAAGTTGTTACTAAATCACTCTGCATCTGATTCTTCACTGGCAATTTCCTCCAGATACACATCATTTATTGAGGCATACAACTTTAATTACTTAACCCATGAGTCTTCCACTTTCTAGAAAGATCTAAAGCAGGTACGACATTGAAAAAAGCCTAAGGCTAGAGCTGAGAATAAGAAAACTGAGAGAAGAATGATTTGCCCTGAGGGTAAGCCTTTTTACCAGTATAGAAAATTTTCTTTTAAAGAAAATATTTTCATTGCTCAACATTCAATGTCAGTTTTTTTCATTTTTCATTTATTTAGACTAAGTTAGGATAGACAAAAATCAGCCCACACGTTTCAGATGATTTGCAGATGAGATGATCAGTTTATTTACTGAAAACATCCAATATGCATTACATTCCAGATACGTTCAGACAGGTTCCTTCCAACAGGTCAAAAAGTATTCCCAAGGAGGAATTATACAAAATATTCTTTACATTTTTTTACCTGATTCTAAAAATACTTAAATTGGATAAAACTTAATGAGACATGTTCAAAAAACTGTGTTGTCTGAAGATAAAGCATCCTGCACCTAAGAAGTATTGTGGGAGCTAAAATTGAGTACTAATTTCTCAACTTGTACTGCAATAGCAATGCTACTTTACCTGACTACTTTGTATTGCTTTGCATGGCATTTTTAGAGGGAGAAAGACATCTTCCAAACCAAGCTACTCCTAGAGCAATTTTCCTGAAGTAATGGAAATAGAACTGTGCTCAGGAACTAAGTTTCAGTCAACACACTTGATGGCAACCAGCTTATTTCATGGCCACCACACGAATACTTCTAGTGATTATATCCTGTATTTCAGGTACTGTTTTTACAATGAGGTTTCCCAATTTTGTCATAACAAGTGAGACATTAAGAGACAAGCTATTCTTTCCAAAAGAATATTCCTGATTGGTGCTCAGAATTGATGTTATTTTTGGATCCTTTTGGAAAGGATCTTCATTTAATAGATTCCAGTTGTCAATCACGTCACATTTTGTTAAAATTACTTTCTCTTTCAACATCGGATAGACTCTTTCCTAGATGTTAAGCATAAAAATTGATAGATACTTGCCTGTATCTCAGAATACTGATAGTTTAGTAGAAAAAATTTAGCTGTAAAAACATGTTTTTGTCACTAACTGGACTCTGCACTTACCACTGAACTATACAAATATTTCTGCTACAAAATAAGATTTTCTTATTAAAACCAGAAATTAAGTTAGATATAATTTGTTATGGTGGAGACTTAAGGTATCAAAGTGAGAGAAGACAACTCTGTGGGAAAAATGGCTGGTAGATGTTTAAACTAAAAATGTCTGCTCAGCAAATAAATTAGTTAGTTAGTACACCAAAGTCACAACAAAGTAAGTTTGATCACAAAACAGCTGAGCAGGAGAGTATTTGCTTCATAATTAGTAAAATTTATTTTTAAAAACTAAAATAAAATCAGAGAGCAATAGAGAAGATTTAAGAATTTTCTCCAAATCCACCTACTAGCCTTAAAGAAAACAGATAATAGCAGCATATTTTACAAAATTCACATTACAGGAAGGTACTTAACCTACTGTGAAAAGTAACCCTAAGTGCACATGCCTTAACTTGCTTTAATTCATGACAGGAAAATTCCCTCAAGTATTTTGGTTATATTCTCCATGTTTCTGCTCTATGTTCTTATACTGTAAAGTTAACACAATTAAAAGACCTATGAAATGTCTTAACATAATCTCATAAATTTATTTAAGGTTTCTGTATTTAAAAAAAAGCCCTTGTATGAAAAAGGAATTGTAAAAGCCTTCTGTTTTTCTTCACCAGAAAGTTAACATGCATTTCCTTTATCAGTGACATTTTAAGCTTTCATGGTGAAATTCCTGAAATCATAGAAATGTTAAAGCTGGAAAAGACCTCTATGATCATCAAGTTGAACCATTAACCTAACACTGCCAAATCACAGATCAGGTTGTCAGATAAAGACTTCTTTTTTTCTTACCAGAAATATTTCTGTAAGTGAAATTACTTTGTGGTGTTATGGTGTTTCTTTTGACCTGTGTAGGAATTGTGTATAATCAGGTAAGTTTTAATCATTCCGTCCTATTAGGCAATTACTATGTAAGAAATACTGACTAATCTAGTGATTTACCAAAAAATAATTAATGTAAATCTTACTAGCTCAAAAGTGTCATCCATTTAGCAAGGTGAGGTCTTTAAATACACATTTTCCAGTAATTATTTAAATTGCTAAATATTTAATTATGATTTTATTTTGTTTTTAATAAAAGACAGCAGTTGTCTTTATATAAAAAGTATATTTTCATATTGAGAACTACACCTTTTTTCATGCATCACTTTTCTTTCTCACTTTTAGCATTCCCACTGTGACCCTGAGGTGTCTCCATTAGCAATTATTAAATCATATGGGGGGAGTTAATATTTTGAAAATATTAATGGTGTTAATATCACACTTGTAACACAATCTGACATACGGAGAGAAGGATCATGTAATCAGCTTTCTAGTGATATGTCATTCATAGGTTGGAAGCTGTGCTGTACACTACCTGGAAATAAGTAAATTAAACATTGTATGCAGACTTTAAGCCTTAAGTTCATTGGAGAATTGGAAATCCAGAAGAAATTTTCTGTTGCATGTAAGATACTAATTTTTTAACATTATTTTTGTAAAGTGCATTGGAATATATTTTTTTCTCTGTGTTTATCATTACAATGCTTGAACACATTAACAGAATAATCAGACAGGAAACTAGATGAGTATCTACTTTTTTGTGGTGTTAAAATTTTGCATCTTGTTAATTTAATTCCAGGGTACCATTTGCTTTGCACATTCCTTTTACAGGAAAACACTCACGTTTTGCAAATAGAGACAAGCTGAAGTTGCATTTTTCTGAAAATCTGTTCTTTTAACTTTCTTCTTGCAAAGATGCTGAGCAATATAAACTGATACTATTGCTTCTTCAAATTTATGACCAGTCATAGGAAGAGCAGTTGACAAAAATTTGGACTTTCACTTCCTCAAATTCCTAGTCTTGTAATTCAAATATTACTTGTTCTTCAAATTGAAGGATACAGTCCTACTACTGCTGCTGGTATCTAAAATGCCATAGCAGGGCACTTATTTGCTATAACAGCTACACTAATACAGCTCCCGTGATTCCTCTTCATGCTGTTCCCTCGGGTCCTGTTAGTGTTTGCCAGAGAGAAGGGATTGGTGCCAGCTGTCGGTCTTAACTGTCTCTTTACTACATGAATTGTACTGCACTGAGCAAAACTACATTGCTGTAATGGCTTCCATACTAAATCAAGTTTGGATTAACACCAGTTGTTATTCAAAGAGATGACAGAGATTCAAGAGATTCAGAGTCTTCTGGAAACTCATCTTTTAGCCACAAAGCATTCACTCCTGATTGACTGCCAAAGGATTTATATACAAGGACCCTGCAAAAGTGCTCACCAGAAAAGAATTTACAAGTTAAACAATAGGCATGGCTAGGAATTGCCCACATCTGGGTAGTTCTGGCCTCTTCTTTCTGAAATGCCTTGTCTTCTGACTGTACACAAAAGCTCAGAAGACTCAACTTCAAATTCAAGTATCCCATTTTCAAGACAAAACATTCCACTATTGCACTGTAGCTCAACAATGCCAGATGTGAAAGTTTTAGACATTATGGTTGCAGGTTTCTGACACATTTCCTCTTAAAATTTTATATGCCTGTAGCAGAGACAGTTGAGGAAGATGCATGTTCCCATTTCAGCAGACCAAGTTCCAGACTAGTACCCCTTCTTAAAGCCCTGTTGAAGATGTGTTTGGAGAAATTTATGGGCACATGTATACATTTCCTTGTTCCGTCTTGGCTGTGCAATGGAAATATGTAGCAGAGAGACCAGGCAAACCACTGGGAACAGCGGAACCCTGAAACATTGTCCCTGAATTTGTTAAGGAATACTTTCAGTGCAGGTAGCTCAGTGTGTAGCTGTGGTGCAGCTGCAGATTGAGTTCTGGGTGGCAGGAGCCCCAGAGGGGCAAGAGGCTGTGAACAGGTGGCAACCTTTTGCACAACAATGGAAGCCAAGGGCCTGTGGCATTGGCCTGGTGATTAGGACACTCAGAGACATGGCAGACCAGCTGCTGGTCAGTTCTGCCTTTGGCTGTGGTACAAAGAGCACCAAGTTCCAGCTCATGTCAAAGCAGGCTGTGTGTTTTTTTCCCCCCCATGCCTGAGGCAGAAATGGAGGTTGGATGGGGAATGGTCACTTGTGGTTTTGACCTAAAGTTCACCCAGGATAACCCGTGCTTTTAGGATAACCTAAAAGCAGAACCAACAGGCACCCTTTGGTTTCTTGGCACTCTTGAACCTCACTGCTGGATATTAAACAACTCCAAACGTCTGGGCTTTGGTCAGGCACAGCCCTGGCCCAGAAGCGGGACACGAGGTGTGATAAGGGACGAGCAGCGAGCAATGCCAGTCACAGATAATGCAGCCTGACGGATTTCAGGCGGGCTTTCGAAGGTGTCAGCGGGGCTGCAGGGCCACGCAGGCTGCAGCTCTTGTGGCGGGAAGCGGCAGGAGGGAAGCGAGGGAGGCAGGAAGGAAGGCCGGGCCGGCCGCACCCGGCGCCGCCCCTCGCTGCGCCACAGCGCCCCCTAGCGGCAGCGGCCGCAGCGCGCCCCGGCTGACTGCGCCGAACGCTGCACGGCTGGGCGCCAAGGGGCGGGGCCACCGCTCATTTAAATATCGCGGCGCCTCATTTGCATGGCACCAAGATGGCCGGCCCTGCGATTGGCCGGTTCCGGAGCAACCCCCCCCGCCGGACCCCCCG
>VZTT01067957.1:38763-78534 GCA_013400855.1 Buphagus erythrorhynchus
CGTTGGCGGCGGCGGCGCGGGCACAGGTGGGTTTGACGGGGGCGCGCACCGGGCAGCGCCGGGCACCCGCCTGGGCGCGACCCGCCTCGCGCGGCCTGGGCGAGGCGAGGTGACGGCGCGTGTTTGGGTGGGACCGGGGCGCGCCCGGCGCCTCGAGAGCGTTTCCTCGCTCCCTGCCGGAAACGGGGTGGCGTGGCCTGGGTGGTGCTGTGCGCCGCCGGGAAGGGCCGCACCGGCATGGCGGGCGTGGGACCTCGCAGCGCATGGATTGTGGAAGCAACGAGGGGAAACTGTTGGTGCTGTTCCTACACTGGCAGGCACCAGGGCGCAGTTTCTCTTCTGTATGGATGCACTGGTTCATTGGAAACCAAACAGTTTCTGTATGGGAACAGAGAAGCCCTGTTGTGCTTACTCGTGTGATGTCACCAGTAAACAAGGCCCAAGTGACTCCTCGAGGTGTCATGGCCGCCCACATTCTGGCAACATGGCAAACGAGTTTAAGCCATGTGCTAAGTTAAAGAAGGTACATTCGAATCTCTAGTTTTTCTTAAGCTTAAGTATTTAAAATATTGAACCTTTTTATAGAAAACTGCTTTATTCTTTAATTCTCGGGCCTAGTACAGGTGAAGTGCTGCCCTTGAGTAGTTTGTTCTTCTAGTAAGTCCTATCTTTCTCTTCCGGGATCTCAAAGTCATTGGCAGCTATTCAGTGGAAATGCCGATAGTAGAATATTTTGTTGCTTAATAGTAATCTTGAAATAATTTTACATCATGTCACATCGCTGTGACCGTTACCGTAGATGGATTTACTGGAAAAATTGGATGGAAATGTTAATAAAAAATATTTGCTTACAATAAAGGAGTGAACAGCTCTGCTGTTCTAGGAAGCAGTCAGCTTAAAAATGCAGGCTTGAGTCACAGAAAACCATCACTTATGCATCTAGGTATTTATCATGCTAACCAGTGGAAGTAAGAGCTTGTTAATAGATATATTTGTGTAATATCCCAAACTATTCAAGGAAATGCGGTATTACTAGGAATACGATTTCAGAACTTACTTCTGCAACATCAGTATTTTACAAGCATATAATTTGTCTCTTTTGGAAGTTAAAATATATGCTTGCGCTTCTCTGCTTAAATACAAAATTAATAAGTTAAATCCGTACACAACCATCAGCTATCAGTCTCAAAAACAGGCGATTTTCTAATTAGGTGCTGGTTTTTACAGTCCTACAGGAAGGTATGAAGGAGAGTATTGCCGCAGATACTAAGAATTCCTTGGAGGAGAAGAAACCAAACACAAAAACCATTTCTGTTTGATACGTGATCTTGGGTAGGTAATTTCTCACTTTCAGATCTATGAAATGGGGCTAATGGTTGTTGTCAGGCCAATTATAAAAATAATTCACTAGTAACTGCATGAGGATTCGTGCAATTCATGAATCGTGGTAACTGCACCCACTATTTATTCTTGATGTATGACAGTTACTATTTTATATGCTCCAGAAATACAAAGTCAAGTTTCTGTGTGTATATAATGTAGGGAGCATTATGTTAATAATTTTGGATTCTTGTTATGTTTTGAATTTGAAGAACTTAGTACATTCCTTGGAGGAAATGGTGTTTTTATCAGCTGCAACCTTTCTACCAACTGCAGCAGTGCTGAGCTGATGCTTTCTCTGATAATGTTGGAACAGTGTTGTGTTTTGCTGTATGAAATAATTTAAGCAGCGTCTTGGATGTTGTGTAGACTTGAAACTAATCATAGCAGCATTTATTTGTAAAATGATAAAATGATTATTGTATGCATCAATTTAAAAAGTTACTTTAAGGTTTCTATTGAGAGACCTTTTTTATTTTCTATCCCATATGAAGTGTTTTCAAGGTGCTGATTCCAACAGATACATCTTCTTTGTCACACTTCCTGTATCTTTATAAGCTGTAGCCTGTATTATTGTGCTCATTTCACAAACTTACAAAATCAGAATTAACTGTAGCATGTTAATTTCTCTCTAAAGGCTCCTTTAGTAATGCTTCTCTTTGGAACATAAAACACACAGGCATATGCTTTCCTACAGGCATGAGAGGTAGTTTTGCCAGCCAAGAAAGAGCCTGAACAAGTTAAGAATAAAAAAAAGTTATTAATTAAAATTTAAGTACCAATTTTACACAGTTTGATGCAGACAGAAATGTTTTACATGTTCAATGAATTCTGAAATACTGACTTGTCATTAATAACTTGGTTTTTATTTTCATTGTATTTCTGTGTGTTTCCTGTTACAAACAAGAAATATATCCACAGTGAAAAAAAGCTGACTAAACCAAATACTATATTTTGTTTTCAAAATAAAGGAAAACAATCTAATTTCTTATCATCTAGATGTTTTTAATGGTGTAATCATTTATTAGGTTTATCTCTACTTAATTGTCAGAAATTATACGCGTGGCAAAAATGTGAAATTTATTCATGGAATATAAGCAGTAAGGACAAAAAATACTTTAAACTAGTGTGTTGTTTTTGCTTAATAGTTTGCATGTTAATAGTTTTTTCCTGTTTGTTCTACTCTTGGTGGTTTTTTCTATATTATGGATTAGTTCCATATTTACATTATGATTTTGGCTTGGGAATTACAGCAATGATACATGTACATCACAGTTTTCATATGGGGTAAAAAATGAAGCAATTAAGTTGCAAATTACAAAACTGCTAGGGTATGGGAATATGAGGAGTTGGGATTTTTTTCCCCTCCCTGATACGTTTTTGTTTAATACTGCTCTTAAATGCAATAAAGTCTAATGTTATTAATATTTTTGAGAAACATCTGTCGGGTCTCTTCGGTTTTCTCTAGTATGTGACATTACTCTGACAGATTGACCTATTCACACAAAATAAGTGGGACTGGTAAATAAGTAAAATAAGACAAAGTAAGTAAACTGGTCAACATAAATGCTACTTTTATTATGTATATTGTAATACTGGGGTTTCAGTTCGACTTGTTGCACTGTGTGTACTGCATGAAGAAACTCTCCTAGTTCCACTGTACTGTAAGAAGCTCTTTATCACACAGCAGTGTCTTATTCAAATATAGTATGGAGAGTAAGATACGGCTGTTGTGTGTGGCAAGTTTTTTTTTTTGACAGCTTATTAAAAACAGAAAGTTGCTTTCTAAAGCGATATTTTTCTTGGCAAGTCAGCTGTAGAATGTCTTAATCTGTGAGTATGGTTTAGATATGAATTGTGTAATACTTAATATTTAAAATTTCTCTACCTTGGCATTGGTTTAAGTAGTAAAACCTACTGGATGATGCCAAAGAAAGTAACTAAAATATTTTTAGTATTTGGTTAGGAGGATCTGGAACATAGATTGTGTCAACTTTTGAGTTCTGGTTATCTTCTTAAGAAAATATTTTTAGATGATATTGTCGGAATCTTAGTTTTTATTAGCCCAGAAAGATTCTATGTACTGTTGCTAGTGTTTTTAGATGTCTTCCACTTTTTGTTCATGGTCAGGTTTTTCTAGGTTTTTTTGTTCTCTGTATTTTTATAGTAACGGCAGTCAAATTCTTGAGTTCACACGTACAATGCTGAGGTCTCTGAAAACATCTAACTGAAGTACAGCATCAGTCCACAGATAAGACTATAAAAGTGAATGTTACCAGTTGTAGATACAAAGTACTGATACTAGTTATCTAGAAACTGGATCTTCAGAATGCATTAGTATTTTTTTACTATGGTGAGCAATGGAAGTGTGATTCAGAAAGGGGAATCTGTTTTGTTAGTTTGGGTGGGGGGTTGACTTAAATTGAATATATTGGTTTTAATTCTTAGCTCTGCTCTTTCTTGACTGTTTGTCTGGACATATATATAGGCCAGAAAGCATTTCAAAGTTGAAAGCAGATTTTGCGTATGACTTTTATGTAGCTTTGTATTTTATGCTTTTATCTGGTGTTGCATTAGATAGTGTTAAAAAAGATAGAATGCTTTGAGTGAAATATAAATCTGAATCATAGAATCGTTTGGGTTGGAAGGGACCTTAAAAATCATCTACTCCCAGCTTCCCTGCCATGTACAGAGACACCTTCCACTAGACCTGGTTGCTCAGAGCCCCATCCAACCTGACCTCAAAAACATAACATGTGTGAGGCATTCACAATTTCACCGCCCCACAGTACAGGGCCTCACCACTCTCACACTAAAGGATTCTTTTCCTGATATCTAATATAAATCTACTGGTTTTCAGCTGTAGTCCATTACTTTCCATTCTATAACTAGGTAACCTTGTAAAAAGTTTGCCTTCAGCTCTTTTCTAGATTCCTTTTATGAACACTGAAAGGTCCCCTAAGGCATCTACAGAGCCTTCTGTTTTTTAGACAATCCCAGTTCTCTCAGCATTTCCTCTTGGGAGAGGTGCTCCATCTCTCTAATCATCTTGGTTGCCCACCTTTGGACTCAGTCCAACAGGTCCATGTCCTTTTTGTGCTGAGGACCCCAGAGTACTGCAGGTGGGGTCTCATCAGAGCAGAAGGGCAGAATCCCTTTCCTCACATTGCTGCCCACACTGCTTTGGATGTAGCCCAGGATACAATTGGCTTTCTGGGCTCCACGTGTACCTTGCCAGCTCAAGTCCAGCCCTCGATCCATCTGCACCCCCAAGACCTTCTTGGCAGGGGTGTTCACAACCTGTTCGTCCCTCAGCCTGTACCAATACCAGGGGTTGTGCTTACCTGCAGCTTCAATGTTGCATGCAGGCATAAGTTTCAGGCTTGGATAAAACTTAAAAATATGCATGGATAAGGTTATTAAAGTGACACTTTCATCTGTCCTCCTAGCAGAATTTGTGTCTAACAAATTTATTTTTCTGGTTAAGGAGAAAAATTGCAATGCAGATATGTGGCAAAAAATTCGAATCGTGCCACAGCCTGAAAAATTTTAAAGAGAAACCTGCTCATTTCCAGCACAGTAGTCCAGTTTTATGTGAACACTGATTGCCAGTTGTTCTATTCTTAATAGTTCTTGGAAAACTTGTTGGCTTTCAGTAAATATAAAGCATAGTATCAAAGATAATTAAGAATTATTAATAATTACTGCAGGTATTAATAATTAATACATGCAAAGTTAGTGAAAACAGCTGGAGGGAGGAGGGGCTCCTAGTGTCAGCAGTGAGGGAACTTCGAAATTATGTGTTGTTTTGGGGGTATAACTTGCTGTCCGTCAGCAAGCTGGCCAGTGTCCAGTGTTCACTTGCTTGGTGTAGGCACCAGTGATAACCTGAGTAAAAGGTAGCAAGACAATGTTTAAAAATCTGTAGAAAATATGTTTATAAATCTGTAGGAAATGTGGATTCGCTAGTTCCATTGCTTATTCCTTTTCTTGTTTAGTAGTGCTGGTGTATCCTTTTTAAAATTGTCTGTATATTTAACAGCAAGTCTCTCCTCCCCTTTCCATTCTTTCCCCCATCTTTCAGGATTTTTTTTGAAAGTAAAGACTCCTTTGTAGGTGTAGCTGAGGGCATGGTACTAACTCTACAGTACTGAATGACTGCCTGATTTTCATTTGTATATCAGTTTCCATCCTATCACAGTGAAGGAATTCACAACATTGTGTAAATGTATGTATGTTGTATAAATATCTTGTTTCTTTGGTAGTTTGGGAAAAGAAAATGAACTATGCTTCTTGTTGAACTGGGCTTGTTACAGCTGATTAAAAACTATACATAGAAGTCACCAGCTCTTATTTCTTTCATGAACAAACATCAAATCCATTGAAGTCTTAGGAAATTAGATGCTGGGTGCAAAGTTGGTTTTTTTTAAACACATTTTAAAAATATTTAGCTTAACTAATAGACGTACTTTGTTATGGATAATGTGGATTTTTGTATTACAGGAAAAATGTTTTTCTCTCCAGAAGCAGTTTCTGAAAATGCTTTAAAGAAAACTCACATACTCAATGAACAGATTTTATTAATTATATGGCTGCGGATATGGGAGACTGTTGTTAAAATAACCTGTACGTTTATTCTGTCCTTTTGTGCTGTCTCAAGCATTATCTTTCATTTCATTGTAGTGTAAAAAAATGTTATGATAAAAAGCTCCAAACAATTCCCCAAACAGAAACATATCCCTCTTGTCCATCCCCCCCAAAAGAAAAACCCCAGCCAAACAACCCGTTACTTCTAGCTTTGCCTCCAACATGTCGCAGTTTCCATAAGGTCATTTTTAAAAAATGTTGCATTCAAATTTTGTTTCTTTCAAAAATATGCTTAAAACATATTAACATAAATGCTTGTTGACTTCAGTCGATGCACAGAAAATGTCCCTCATTGGTCCTATCATCAAGCAGCTTGGAATTAATGAAGAGTCCTTGGATGTTGTGCAGACTTTTGTTTTTCTTAACTTCTGTATTCCTTGTCTCATGATTACAAGCTCTTTTCTTTCCCCCAACAGTTCAGGTAGTGTTTATTTGTGAAGTCCTAAGTAAGAGCCAAGATGTTTCTTGAAGTCAGTCTACTGGCCTGTGTGAAAATAGGAATAAAAAAGGGTTTCAGTGGATGGTGTTTTGAGATTTTAGTTGAGATAGATACAAATAGTTTTTCCCAAATTTTGGCAGTGTAAGACCTGTTTTGTCTACTTAACTTTAACTAACATATAAAGTGTTAACTAACATAAAAAATCCAATGCAAAAAGACAAGAACTATCAATAAGGGAAGAGAGTAAATGCAAAAAGTGGATATTGGACAAAAGGATGATCCATAGGTAACTGGTTTCTAAGCCTCTAATTCGAGCAAAATAAAGTATTCATGCTTTGTCTGGTTTTCTCTTGCCCTTGTTATGTTTAAATGTATAAAACATTGTCTGAAAGGGCAGAAATTTCTGCCGACCCTTGATTCTTCAGGGAAGGAGCCCTGGTATGAACTGTGGCTCTATGTAATGATATTTAAAGAACTGTGTGCGAAGATGTTACTTACACAGGGCAATAATTAGAGAAACAACAGGATGCCATTCTCTTGCATTTCTTGTTTGATGTTCGTGAGAAATTGGGAAAATGGAAGCCCTGTTTTAATTTGTGACTACAGTAATTGAACTTACTGAGATGATATTAAGAGTGTTTTGGCATGTTATCAAAAGATGGCAGGATTAGAGGTTGTTAAGTTTAAATTCTGATCTCTAGTCTTATTAAAATGCTTTATTTTCTTGGGATTTTGACTAGAGAATCCGTATAAATACCATACTAAGTAGCAATGAAAAAATTGTAGCCCTATGCTAGTACAGAATTACACATTAGTGTAGGTTCACTGTAACATTTCCTGGGCCAAAGCAGTTTAGAGGAGTTATTCCACTTATAAATCTGTGTTTACTTAAACATCAGGTTTTCTCTTAAATTTAGTTCAAGTAATAACTTTTAACATACTTTACTAACTTTTGTATGTTAATGGGGGTATACTGAACTGGACATTTAAGTTAATGCATATGGTTTCTTACTGTTCAGTAATATTTTTTGCATCCATGTGTCTGTGTTAATGTATTAGTGGCTCTGTATGTTCCTGAAACTTTCTGACAAGGCAAGACATTCATAGCAACAGCATTGTGACATGGATTCTGTTTTCTCTGACTCACAGAAAACGTTCTCTGAATTTTTTTTGCCAGCTTGTTGTTTTGCCTGTTCAAACATATTTAAGTCATTGTCATCTATACATCAAGCCCCAATACTCAGTGTTACATAAAATGCAGTGTTGTACAAGTGCAGCTCTTGGATTCTGGGTTAGAATGTCCCTATGTTTTTGGCGATATTCTTTAATTTTTAAGACTTGAAGTCAGAATTCACCTTTTGATGTACAAATTTTGTAGATACACTAAAAACAGAATACTATTTAAAACATTGCCACTGGGAACATCAAAGTATATGTGTATTTGTTGTACAAATGGAATATTTAGGTTTAAATTTTGAAATCTTACAAGTTACTGTCAGTTCCCACAAGCTGATGGTGTGGTATATATGGTGTTCAGAGTAAGCAACATGGGGTATATAAATGGATAGTAGAAAATTTTTCTTTTGAATTGGTTCTAACTTGATTTTTACTTTAGTAAAAGGTGTTGGTGAAGAAAAGCTTCATCATAATGGGTAGTTTTAAATTTACTGTAATGAATTTGTTCTCCAATGTTCACGAGTTTGTTTTTTGAGAAATACGTCTTCTGGGCATTTGAACTTTCAAGTATATTTTAACTTAGATTTCTAAATCTGTACCGTACTATCAGAGACAATCAGTGGAGCTATCTCGTATGTGGCATGTGCTCTTTCTTGTACTGCAGGTCATGCTAGTACAAGGACAAAAGGAAAAGCCACATGGTGTATTTTACCATTTTTTAAGTTAGAAATACTGACTGTAGTGCTGATGAGTGCATCAGACAACTACTGCTGGCATGATTAATCAATCCTGAAATAACCAGCTACAGCTGGCAACAGATATGCACAGTTACGTAAGTCTAGACCTTTTTGTAATTGAAGCAGTTGGAGGGCATGTTCTTCTACTTTTTTAGAGGGGAGTGACTTATTATATTGGGCTAATTTTGGATCACAAGGACTATTTTTTGTTAGAAGGCTAGGTGTAATTCAACAGTGATTTTCTTTAGAATTGCCCCATGGACTCTTGCAAGTATTTTGTTTTAAAGTAGAAAAATTTGGCTTTTGTAGAAAAGAAGTGAGGCAGATATAGAGGAGCTCCCTCCAGAACTGATCCAGTGTTGCCTCTATGAGAGCACATGATTGGTGGTAATAAACAGATAGTAGAGCAAAACCTGTATTGGATTTGATTTTGTGTTAAATTTGTGTCTTAGGCTGACAACCCCTTTCTCCCCACCACAGGTTCTCAAACCAGTTCTTCAGGACCTGCCTGTTACAAGATTCCATCAGAATTCCTTAAGTTATTCTAGATACAACTCTTTTTTGAAAAATTTAGACAACAAGCTGCATTGCAGTCATAAAGAATTAGATACTTGATTTCTGCAAGTGTTGGAGTTCTGGAATGTTCTTGGGGGTTTTGCTAGCTTTCTTATAAAGTGAACTTCCTTTTTTCCTGTCCAAGTAAAATTTCTGTTGGGCAACTAATAATACAGAATATTTCAAAGTAGATGGAGCAGTACAAAGCTATAGATTAATTTCTTAAGTGGTTTTGGTTATGTTTGGTTTTTTGTTTTTTTTTTAGAAGCATTGAAGTGAGCCTGCTCTTGAAAAGTATTCCGTAATGTTTGTCAGTTCTGTGTGTGATCCAGCTCTGAATTTGTGACTGTTAATATGTGACATGAATTCTGAACTGCCTTGGAGTTGTGAGAGATTTGAAGTATGTGATACAAACCCTGGATCACATGCCTAGCAGGGCTGCCTCTTGCTGGTTTTTGGTTTATTTCAATTTTCTCTTTACCAGTGGTGTTAGGAAGCTGCAGTGCTGCAGCTGTGCATTAACCACTTCCTGCCTGTCAAAGAAACCACTCCTCTGCTCACACACACCTATCCCACCTGTGCAATTTGTTGCAGTGTGATGAAGACGGAGGTGCTTTGCTGTGAAATGTTTTACCTCCTGCTGAGTTGTCACTGATTGGCTTGTCTTGAGTGAGAACTGCAGCCATTTTATTTTCAGTATAGCTGAGACAGAGCAGTTTCAGAATGGCTGAAAAAGTGCTCTTCAGTGTAGCAGTTCAGCTTGACTGTGTGCAAATGAGCAGAGCTTTTAGCATCATGTGCTCCAGACCTTAGAGGTGAGCACCAGCTCTACTTTGCTGAGAAGCAATTTAAAGCCTTGGTTAGGCATGGTTAACTAATTCTAAGCTATATAAAATATGTTGAAATGCTGTTGTCTTTTTTTTTTTTTTTTTTCGTCAATTTTAGTGGGTTAGGGTTTTTTTNAGTGGGTTTGGGTTTTTTTGAATTTTTGTTTGTGGCTTGGTTTTTGGAGTTTGGTTTTTGGCTTTGTTTTTGTTTTTTTTTTTTTTTTTCGTCAATTTTAGTGGGTTAGGGTTTTTTTGAATTTTTGTTTGTGGCTTGGTTTTTGGAGTTTGGTTTTTGGCTTTGTTTTTGTTTTTTTTTTTTTTTTTCGTCAATTTTAGTGGGTTAGGGTTTTTTTGAATTTTTGTTTGTGGCTTGGTTTTTGGAGTTTGGTTTTTGGCTTTGTTTTTGTTTTTTGGGATTTTTTTTGTTTTGTACTATTTTTATTCTGTGCTTTCTCACTGAATTAATTTACAGACCTCTATCTTGTCTCAGTTACAGGATAGATTAGGTGGGACAGGACAGGTCAAATATCATATTTGTCTTGCTAATCGAATTACTTTGTTTAGGCTTACCTTCTTAGCAGGAGAGCTCTCATTGTGTACTCAAATGCTTGCCTCATACTTTAACTGAAAAGTGAAATAAATTCTTTACAAACTTTATTATTTATAACCGAGCTATTAGATTTGATTATCATGTTTTCAATGTGTAACTTCCAATGGTAAATAATTACAATGCCTATATAAATACATCAGAAAAACAGTGATTATATAAATGTTAACTGTTTCACAGGTAGCACTTACTTGCTACTCAAGAATAGTACTACACATTTTATGGAATTACTACAAATGAGAAGGTGGAAGTTTTGAGGTCTGTTATTTCTTTTGTATAACTGAATTGAAATCTAAGTTTCAAAGTGCTAGTGGTTTCATGAGGCCCCGTGTATTCCACTGTGTGGTAATGGTTAGTGACCTAGCTGTCATCCTTAAAATGTATTAGAAGGTACTGTCTGTGTCCAGGGAGATGAAAGTAGAAGAAAAGCAATGCTTAACGTTGTTTCACACAGAAAAGAAAGAAGGCATTTTTCTTCATCATATACAATTGTCTTATTCTGTGTCTTACACCTAGTTCAGGTCTTCATGGGTTCTTAAGCTGCACATAAGTTAAACCAAGAGTAAGCAAATAGGAAGCTTCTTGAAGTTCTCCAGAAACGTATCAGGAGCAGCAGATGAGCTGGGTAACTCATCAGTGTGTAGCTCATAGTATTTTCCTGGCTGAAGTTGAACTTAGTGCTAGGGATGTGAAAGCTTGTCTAAATGCTGTTACATTTAGTCCTTCCTCAGAATTTCTGCACATTAATTTGGTGCTTTCAGTATAATCTATAACAAAGCACTTGGTTAAATTAGTTGAAATATCTATTCTCATATATTAATCTTACACAGTTAATACCAACACAGTATTTATAAAGCCACAAAGTATTCTGTGCAGACATTGCACGTCAGATAGTCAGGAGTGGTCATTTCTCCATGTTTATTTTGTTCATTTGATAAAAAGAAATAAAGTCAGTAAAATACAGAATGTTTAAGGTGAGATGGATTGGTGACTTCAATTAACTAGTAGATTTCTAAGTAATTGGTCATAGAATTTTTCTGCTTTAGGAGAAAGAGAGAAGAGTAATGCAAATATGTGGCTACAGGTGGTGATGAAAA
Organism: Buphagus erythrorhynchus; assembly: GCA_013400855.1. Lineage (NCBI taxonomy): Eukaryota > Metazoa > Chordata > Aves > Passeriformes > Sturnidae > Buphagus > Buphagus erythrorhynchus. Next base: position 50,229 of record VZTT01067957.1, read on the forward strand.
GCAGGTAGTTAGTTTTATTATTTTTATTGCTAATGGAGCTTTGTTTAGTGAATTTGATTTACAGCAGATTTTAGTTCATAGTGGCTTTTTTGACTGGATATGTTAGTTAAGATCCTGGGAATATTTGGGTACTTCGAAATGTCTGAAAATTCAAACCACAAATTCTAATTAAACACTTTCATCTTGATAAAATGTGAAGTTTTGCCATTCATTCACCTCATCTAATGAATGTAGATTAATAGTGTAGTGCAACAATAATCCTTCTGGTTTTCTGGAAGATTCTCTGAGTTCCTTACCCCAATCTTATGAATGATTACTGAGGTTTGTGTTTATGTGTTTCTTAGTCAGTTATTGTTCATTAGTTCCAGATGTCAATAACTTACATTGTTCACAGGATGCAGAATAATTTCATTTTTTAAGATCACCAAACTCCTACTTTATAATCTCTGAAAAGGATGAAATTTTATGTCTAAAATATACTGTACCATACACATCCTGTGGTGGTTTGTTGGATTTTTGATTGGTTGGTGTTTTTTTAAAGAAAACAGCAGGCATATTAATATTGCCCAGTGCTATTTGTTTTGTTGATTTACGATTTCTCTGTTAAACTCCGCTGTAATGGGAGCATGAAAAACAGCGTATTTTGGACAATCACTATAAAGAGTGTTTTTTCATATGTATGACATTTGAATAAAATACTTTCAGACCATGTCTTTTATATAGTTCTTCTAGTGACTTTTTGTTGCCTATGTGGTTTTTTTCTGTGAGTTGAGTAAGCTTACTCCCATTTTATAAAAAAGGTATGGAGTGATTGCCAGAGCTCAGAGGAAAGCTCTTGTCTCTGTTTCCCGTTCCCTTTGGTTTTGGTTTCCTTTGCTTTTTATGAGGCCATTTTGAACACAGATCCATTTTTGGAAGTGCTGTACAAGTTGACTGACTGGCCCAGCAGGGAGCTGCAGTGTTTTATTGTATGAACTGCATGGGTAGTGTGGTTTGGTTTGAGGTTTCTTTGGTTGGTTTCTTTTTTTCTTTCCTAATGTAGGTGTTGGAATGCTAAAGGTATGGTAGGTTTTGAAACCTGTTTTGCATATTGGATACATTCCCATTTTCAGAAATCCAAGTACATTGTAATGCTTTTTTATGGTAGTACTAGTAACTGAAAGCATAATCTCTCTTCACTCCTATGGTGCTAATAGTTTGGGTCTTAATAATAAAAAAGAATACGAAAACCACCACCTTATGTGCAAAGGAACAGCATACTCGAGTGGATGCTAAAACACCCCCCTCCCCCCCACCACTTTTATTAAATACATAAATTAGATGTTCATGCTTTGAATCTGAAGTAGATGTGGGTAATGAAGTAATGATTTCAGCTGAATTGATTGATACACAGTTTTAATGCAAGATGCGTTGTCACACTGCGGTCAGTGTTCTTGTGTCTGTGTGTTCTAGAAAAAATAGCTTTGTACTGCTCATAGGTAATCTTGAAGGATAGACTACCAGGAGTTAAATAAATTTCTAATAGGGTAGTTGTCTCAAAGCTACATGATTTTCCAAGAGAAATACTATTTCCAAAAGAAAACCAGTAGTTTACTCTGAAAAAGTGTATAGATTCCCTGTTTTTTTTACCCTTGCAAATGCTGTTCTTTAAAAGGAGAAGAATTTTCTTGTAATGACTTTATTTTTTCATTTATGCACCAACTATTTGGATAGTTTTTCATGACTAAATCATAGTTGCTTGGAACCATTCTAACATGGCTTGATTATTTTTTATGTTCCTCATAAAACTCAGAATTGTCTCCATTTGCACAGCTGCATCTTCTATTTTGGTAGAAATTTCAGGAGCAAACAGTTTCAGGCAGGATTTGAAATGGACTCTGGAACAGACTGTTGAATGAATGCAATACTGTTTAATATATGGAAATCACTTTGAAACAGCTGACTTACTTGGTTCTTTAGGTGGAAGTAAATGGTTACCAAGTTCTTAGAACGGTTTGGAATCTTAAATACTTAATTATGTTATAACTGTTATTAAACAGTTGTATTGGACCTTTATTTTTTAGCTGTAAAATTTAGTAGATTTTTTTAAGCATGTACTGGCTTTGATGGAATTATGAGTAAGCTGAATTTTTTACTGTCTTCCATCATCTTGATTTTCAGGTTGAGATCAGGCAGCTATTGACTAAATAACAGAATTCTTCATGTAAATTTAAGTGAGCAAAATGTGGGTGTTCCTGAAGTTTATGAGAATACTTATACTGAGGATTTTCCATCTCTATAAGAAAGGGATTGCAACATATTAGACTGTTAGAGTCTGAATTTACCCAGTTCAGATACTTTCTCACCTCTCTTCTACAATAGAAAAGCGGATAAAGGTATTTTCAGTCCTCCCTCCCCCGTTTCCTGCCCTTCCTGTTCTTTCTGCTGATACAGGCATCTGCTGTAAAATATCTTCAAATAAACCACAGCAGCTAAGATAATGATTTGATAGACAGTTTTCCACGTCAGAAATGTACATAATTTTTTGTGTCTTTCAAACATTAATGTGAGAACATTCTGGGAGCTACTAAAGTTTTAGCTGACTCTTAAGTGAACAGTAATTTGATCTGTTCTGTTTTGGAGAAGGAAAGTCAGGGAAAGAGGTGTTTTTGACTTGTGTCAGAAGGCTCGGGGCCTTTCATTTTCATTTGCTCTGTGGTGGGTGTTTTTTGTTTAAGATTTGTTCTGGTTTGTTTCAGTTTTTTTAGGTCGAGGTATTTGTGACATTTCATGATGATCGGATTTATGGGGTTTTTCCTTTTTGTTTTAGACAAACTTAGTCAATTAAATGCTTCAATATTTAAAATTCTCTGGATTGGGAAAATAATTTTGTGTGACTTTTCTCTACCTACTTTGAGACAACTGAAACAGTATTTTAAGATGTTGTCTTGATTAGTACCTATTGAACCCGTACAGTTAATAGTAGTTATTTTGAACACAGCTGGTCCTACTGCTTTTGACTGCAACATTCTCGTGGGGGAGTAGGAAGTCGTTTGCATGTTGGAGGAAGAGCACTGGCTTTGAGAATGATATAATAGCTTTTACGTGTTTCCAGCGACGGGGCAAAATGTGGAAAAGGCAGGCAGACATTTTGGCTTTTTCTGTAGTGGCAGTCACCGGAGAATTGATTGAGTACATTATGATTTGTTGTCTCAGAGTCTCCTATTAAAAACAAACAAAACAAACTACAAAACAAACCACGCTCCCCTCCCCCGCACAAGGGAGGAGGAAAAAAAAAATAAGCCACGAAAACAAAACATAAAAAACAAGCTGAAAAGAAAAAAAAAAATCCCGCCCAAATCCCGTACTTTGGAGGCTGCTGAAGGGTCCCTGTACTTTATTCGGGGTTGGTTGCCAGCCCTGTGCGTGGCAGACAGAGGCTGCCGATGGTCTGGGGCTCAGCCCTACCCACGGCAGCCCCTCTGCCCTGTGTGACCGAGCTGGTGCGTTTCTAACTCCTTAACCAATGGCTCCTCCTCTCTCTGAAAACGTTTTGTGTTTGAAACTGATCTTGTCATAGGCAGTGGTGTGAGAGGGAGGAAAGCACAGCCAGGGGGTGCGGGTGACTCTGCCGGAACGTTCTGGAAGCGGGGTGGTGCTTCCCGCAGACTGCAGATGCAGAGCTCGTCCGCAGGGGCTGCCGGCAAGATCTGGCATGGACTTCCCACAGCGGACTGGAGCCCGCAACAGAAAATGCTCCAAGGCTCTTATTTTTGCAGTATGCGTTTTAGTGTGTTAAGAACCATATTATTAGTCAGGTATTCGTGCATAACGCTGGGGGGAGGGTAGAGACATGGCTATATTTGGGAAATCTAAGGGGTTTTGGGGGTTTTTTTTTTTTTTTTTTTTTTTTTTTTTAAAGCAGCACTGGTGCCCTTTCTTTTTAAGCTCAGGAGCTGTTAATCTGGTGAGTCATTCTGCAAATGACAGCAGAATCACTGAAATATGTATTCTGCATGCATTTAGATGCGCTACCATACATAAAAATCAGTCTGGAAGTAAAGCAAGGCAAAAGATAAAGGTAACATGACAGGGATGTTAGCGATTGTCACTAATGTGACAGGCATTCTGGAAAAATAATTAGCTTTTCCTTACAAATCGCTCTAGGGTTTTGGATACAAAAAGTGAGAATAAATTCTAACAACAAATGAGGAGTAATTGCTAAATATTTTCAGACACAAAAATAGTATCTTTTTGACATTACAGATGAGCATATTGTGTTATGCTCATATAACCTAGAACCAGCCATACATGAGCAAGTACGCTTGCAGCAGAAAATGGGACATATAATTCAACTATATATAGCCTTGACACTGTTGGCATTCTAAAGAGGAACAATGCAGGGAATTAGAAGAGGCCAGGGGTGTAGAGCAGGCTCTTCTAGTCCTGAGATGCTCTGCCATGTTCAAATCAATAAGCATCCCTGTCTCCATTACTTTGCTTTTTCACTAAATGATGCCAAGCTGCAACTACAGATGCCTATTGCTAAATGTGTAGCTAGCCAAACTTGATTTTATTTAAGGTGTCAGGAATTTGTGTTTATAGCTAGTATAATAAATAGTGTACCTATTTGCATTGGATCTTCCATGCCCTAAGAGTTCTTGCAAGGCAGCAGGTGAAGGGGGCGAATGAGTCATCCTTTACACACACACACACACGCATGCTCTAAAAGCTTTCCTTCTTTTTTCTCTTTTTTTCTTTCTCCCCAAAAATGTACAGTGACTTTGAGAATAAACATTTGTCAAATGTAACGTACTCATTTATTTAATTGGACTTTGACTGGAAGGAAAAAGATTACGTATTGAAAGTCGATGTGAAGCTGAAATCCAAGCTTCTGCCGCTACCTGTACCTTAGAGGTACTTGAAAAGATAATTCTGGCTGAGAGATTTTTTTTTTTCTTCCTACACCTAACTAATTAAGAAAAGTTAAATGTGAAATAGAGACAACAAATTAAATTGCCACACATGTTATTTGTCAGCATTACGTTAAAAATGAATTTGTCTTACCTGGAACTAATATTTATTTCTTGTTGGAAACCTGCAAGATACTGGAAATACTAGGTTAAGAATACCTAGTTGCCTAGCACAGTGCAATTTTTCTGGTGTTACTTCTATTACTAGACAATGACTGTGAACAGTGTTTGCAGCATCCTACTTGAAGCAGGCTGCAAGATGAAATTTATTTTGCAGACACTGTTGTCAATTTTCATTTATATGATCTATGAGAGCAGCACTTGACTTTTGACACGGCTCTGGATTATTAGTAAGCAAATACCTAGAAAGGTATGTTCTAGAACCTATGGGGAGGGGCAAGGCTTTGCTCAGCAATATCTTGCTGCAATTTAGTCTTGAAATCAGGCCCCTTTATGTAAATTTTTTTTACTGGCGCCAGCTAGCTGTAACTGCAGTCTGGCTCTGTGTTGGCAGCAGCTAACATGTGTCATGGACTTCTTCACACGGGCTGCTGGAGCACTCTGGTTTCTGGACAGAAAAAGCAGCACTGATGAGTGTGAAAAGACGTACAAAGGAATCTAGGTGTAATTAGATTGCTAGTAAGTGAAAATACAGAGGAAATTCCAGCTTTCTTGGGGTTTTTTTTCAGCGTGCTGTCTTGTGCTGTGCTGTAATAAATCTATGCTTGTTGGTATACTGTGTGGTATGTGGGAGGTACTTCACTGCACATAGTTGCTGCAGCACTAATAGTTGGCAGCACAGAAGGCAGTACAAAGAGTACTACTGGAGACACTTGCAGTTGCAACAGTTTCCTTAGAGGCTGTGGCATGCACAGTGAGCTGCAGGGACACTCTGACATGTTCAGCTACTATGTGGAGAAGTAGGAATTCCAGCAGGCTTTAACGAACAGATGTAGGCTACTAGCTGAGAGGTATAACAGCATAGCTCAGGCTGGCTAAAAACTGGTACTCATGCTGCTATGTAAACAAAACAAGATCTTAGTATCAAGATGGCCGACCTGGAAGTCTACTTGTAGCTCATAATACTTATGCAAATGAGCTGCATGTCAGTGGCTTACTCAGAGGAGGAAGCTCATTTTGCACGTGCTATCTTCTCACCAGGTAAGAGAATAAACTCCTTTTCTGCATTCATGTTTCAGAGGATTTTGAAGTTAATTTTTCATTTAGGTGCCCAACCCCCCTCACTTTGGCACAATGCCAGGAATTAAATTTGAATGTAAGTGGCATTTTCTGGGAAACCCAAAAGTCATTTGTTCTGGCTGTAATTATATTGGAGTTGCTGTTTTTAGGGGGAATGTTACCTGCAAATTATTGTTGACAATTTACTTTAGTAAAACTAAGTAGTTTAAAAATACTCAAAATTGGAGTATGTAGTTTTGTTTGTAATGTTACTTCTTTTGTTTGATTCAAACCTCTACTGTTTTCCTAGTGTGCTATTTTTGTCACTATAGTGACACTCACTAGCTGATGCACATGGAGGCTTAGCAGTTGTGGGAGCTTAGCCTGGAAAGGGTGCGTAGTTGACAAAGTTGAATCCACCAATTGTGTTTCGGCTTCATGGTGTTATGAAGGATCTTCGTTATCCCGGTTGTAGTTTGAATTTTCTTATTCTTGAGATTACAAAGCCGTTAAAGCAATTAGATATTGAACTGTTGTCCATGTATCTTTTAGTATATATATTTCCTTAAATGCCTATATGTACATTTTAAAAAGCTGTTCTCTTGAGAAAGGAACTAGATCTGAATATGGTGTTTTTATGATCTCCCCCCGAGAAGACAATAACCTTGCCTTAGAGTAGGAAATTTTAACAGAATTTAAGTGCTAATTACATAATACGCTCTATTGTGGTTATGCATGTAGCGCATGAAATGGCTGCATGGGGCAGATGTGCTAGTTCTGCACAAATATGTGTGTTGTTTCTATTTTACAAGTCAAAATAGTGACAGCTTGGAAGACTGGAGAGATGGTAGAAGAAAATTACTTGAAAGGATGGTCAGTGACCTAGGGAAAAGAGATAATTTGGGATGCATGAACGAGCCAACAAAACATGGCCGCTTAAAGGCAGACATCAGCTCAAGATAGGGATGTGGAACTGGAAGTAGACAGGCCTGTTTTGATTGAAGGAAAAATAAGATTAATGGAAGAGAATAAAACTAAAGAGGTAGAAGGACAAAGTAAGCAGATAAATTATTAGAGCTTAACATGGGCATGACAGCTATTGAAAGTATTGGAGGCATTCTGAAATGGCCTGGGAATTAAGGCCTATAGAGTAAATATGCCAGGAAGGAGAACTGTAACTGGTTGATATTGCAGAGGGGGGAATTTAACCGTAATAGAGAAAGGTAAACTTCTGCATTCATATGGCAGAGAAAAATGCTGCATGCCTACAATATGGACCAAATGAGTTGCAGTTTTTAGTTAGTCCATATAGCTTGAAACTTTTGATAATTTTTTAGTGCTAACTTAAGATTTGATATGGACAAAATTTTGCTTGTCATTTAGAAGTCTGCTTATATGCATGTCCAGACTACAAAAAATACAAAAATGGGCATGTGTGTGAGAGAGTACAAACACACGTGTATGGTAAATTTCCCCAAATAAATTACACTCAAAATCACCTTTAACAACTGTAAAGTTTTCCATAAATGTCAAATTCCATTAGAAGCAGTCTTGCTTTCATTGCTATATTAAGGAAGCAGTTTAGGGCCCCTCCTTCCTTTCTTTGAAGTGTAAGTGTGATGGTGAAGGAGAAATGGCATTGAGTGGGACATGAAAAATGTAGAAAACTGATTCTAATAAAATATTCCTAAGAGGAAAACTTTGACTGGTAAAGCAGATGATAACAAATGTGAGATTTGTTAAAAATTGAGAATTCTAACAGTAATGTAGGCGATAATGATAACAGAATCATAGTGAAAGAAAAATAGGTACATCACAGTAAATATTTTGAGGTTATTTTAGATAAAAGTGAGATTCTATTATAAGGTCATGTAGGTAACTCAAGTTTTTGAAGCCTTGACGTTACAAGGAAGATACTGAAGATTCCCTAATAGATAATTCTTAGCAAAGGTTATAAGGAGGTCTTTGTAATCTGCATCCATGAGTTTTAAAAGAATTGGCTGAGAATACTTTTCTGATATGTCCCTCCCAGTAAGTCAGTATAAAGTTGGAATTGAGGAGGACCCTGAAGACTTTTTAAAAAGGTCTGGAGAAAAATAATGGAGGATTAACAGTGTGTCAGTAAATGCGAAAGAATATTCTTTCCATTAATGCGGAGGTGATTTAATTGCTGAAACACTATTATAATAAGGATATTCTAATATAATTTGTTTTGGAACAAAGTTCCTTGGTGTAAACACCCAGTATCTGTAATGCAGTTACGCCTTGATACAGTTAGTCTTTGTTACTCCTTAAATAACAACTTCCCTATCCCAAACCCTGTGTCAATAAAACATTAAATTGATTTTTAAAGCTTTTGAATGGGAGAGGATAGTAATCATGCTCCAATTAAAGTTTGATTGGTATTGTAAAATAGTTACTTTTTGTTAACTTCCAGAGTATGGAGAGATTGACTCTTACAGAGTCATTAGGATCATTTGCTTAGTGAGACCAAAACACCATTTATTAGATTTATTAAAATAGATATGCTACACTTGCACACCATAATCGGATTTTTACATCTATAGACCATCCAGCATAAAATATATTTCTTTGACAGGGCACTCTGTCCTGGAAGTAAGTGGGGATCACACAGACAAAACAGATAGCTAAAGCCCAAAATGGACACGTAATGCAGAGGGACTGAAATTCTGTACCATACAGAGAAAGAGTAAGGAAGTTGTGTTCTTTATAAAGTTATGTTCCTGGATGATACTAAATGCTGATGATGTGAATTATGCATCAATACAGGTTGCAGTCCTGTTTGTGTTGGTTTTTTGCAATGTCGAAAAATTAGGAGAGGTCCTGGCAAAGAGCACAAGAATGATTATGACCTGTCATATTCACCTTGGGGGTATGTAAATAAAATAGTTTTATGGTTACAAATACAAGCCTAGGAGAGGTGGTCATGCATACAAAGTCATCAGGAGAGTCTGTAGTTTGAAAAATTACCAGGAAATAGTTCAGGTATGCTATTTGCCAGCACATGAAGAAAGGATGTATAATGATTCTTTACTCATTCAAAGAGAAATCTAGTCTTTGATTTTTTGGATTGAGGTGAAACTGCAGCCTGTCCTTTCCAGGAAGCAAGCAAGCATTTTGGCTTGCCGGCTCACTAGGCAAGAGACAGACTGTGGACAAGTGTTCCTTTTGATGTTAAAGGTTTCTGGGCAGAACCTTTCTGGAGGTTTACTTACAGCAAACCTTAAATGGTCAAAATTGAAGATGCTTACCTTTGTGGCTTTTATACATTTTATCAATGGTGGGATTTTTAAGTATAACTCTTACCGTCTGCTTCTGGCATCTAAGTCTGGGTCATATTTGGGAAACTTCTATGCAAGAAAAATGAAGTTTCTTGTAAATGGTTGCCCTGAGTGAATGTGCAGATGCATTTTTCTCCATGTGACTTTTTAATGAGATTTGTTTGAAGGCAAGCAGTCTAAAATAGCTGTATAAATTCTTCATGTACTTCTGTGTTTCTGAAATGGTATTACTGGATTAATGGATTGTTGCATCATTGGCTTCTTTTCCCCCTCAAAAAACAGTAAAATAAAGGATTTTTTTTGTAGAACTGCTTTGAGCTCTTCACTGAAGAAGAAGTCTTTTGCAGACCAAGTACTACCAACTCATAAATGCATTGGACAGTATCACTACAACTGGGCCACTGTTTTTTGGGACCAGGCTCAAAACCTTTTTACGCACTATTCTGGCAAAATCATAGCCAAATAATGTATCAGTAGTGGTAAACTTGCAGCTCCTTTTTTTGGTATTATATAATACTGTGAAATGCAAGTTTGATTTTTCTGTGCAGACTATCAGTGCTTCATGAATTTGTAATATTGTTTTCTTTATTTTTGAAAATTTGCATTAGCAAGCAAAACAATGACCTCATTACTGGAAGAAATTGTGTTCTGCTTTTATTCACTTCCATCCCTTCCACTTAAGAATGCAGCACTGGCATTGGAGGTTGCTCTAGACCTATTTTTTCCAGTGTCCTAAACAGATCATATATCTAGGTGCATTTCATTAAGTTAGTGTGTATGATGTCACTAGTCAGCATGAACAAAATGTTGCTGACTGACTTCTGTCCACACATTTGCTGCCAGCGACCATGCAGAGGTGATGGTGTTGAGTAACTGCAAACTTGGGCTTATGGTGGCTTTGAAAATAATTCATCAGGAAAAGAAAATTAAAACTTGTCATCCTAGATGTGAAGTTTGAAGCCAGGAAAGCCTTCCAGAATTATTTGTGCATCCTGCATACTGGCAAACCTCATTGGGGTCATTAGTAAACAGACATAAGAAATACTTTGGGAAGTGTAAGTTGATCTCATTTGAGGCCTATAGCTTCTTAATCTAAAAGACAAAGGTCTTTATTGACTAGATGGAACATCACTTCAATCTTCCTTTTTATTTTGCTTTTGTATCCTCTAAGAAACCTAGCATGAGAACGTGCTGACTGCTGTGGTCAAGAGAACACTTTGCATATCTTTTTCCTGCTTTCTTCCTCAAGGATCTTAGACTTAGGAGACCAAGGAAACACAAATATGGATTCTTCCGTCATTATGGAAAAGAAATGCCTTCAGACTACAGATTTTAATTTCCATTTCCTATGTCTAGAAGTCCATATTCCTTTGTAATATTAACAACAAGCTATAATTCACAGAAAATACTTCACATTCCTTGTACTAGGATTTTGCTACAGAAATGGCTGTTGACATTTGGTCATCCCACAGCACAAAAAGTAAATAGTACTTAGCAGCTAAAGTGATACAGCACTTGCTAATTGACTCCTTTTTGTTAAGATTCATATTGCAAGATGAGAAAGTCCAATAGCTGGATTGCTTCTAGATAATTATTTTTTTACTCTACATCTTTGAGACTTTGTCTAACATTAGGTTTGCCATCTCCTGTTTCAAATGGGTAATTAAGCACTTGCTTTTTTCCCCCGATCATTTGAAGGCAATGATTTGAAGAACTGTTGCCTGAAGTGCATGCATGATTCTACTTACTTAGTATTTCATAAAAACAGAGCTATTTACTGTAATCATCACAAAAGTCTACACCTAATTATTAGCATTTCATCCTTTCCTCTTTCTCCTCTGTCCTTACTTAAATTAAAGGGAGATATCACAGTATTTAGTTAATGTAACAGCACCCTTTTAAGAAGACATTGAAGAGTTCTTCTTAATGCTTAAGTGCTACTTAATAAGGATAGGAGAGAATGGGGCTGTGTATGGATATTGACTAAACTATTAAAGATGGTACTGCACAGCAGTGGTGGTGCTCATTCTGCTAGAATTCTGAAAAGCTTGTTGCCTCTTTTGAATATTATTACTGTATGCAAAGTGTGCAGAGTAGCTGTCCAGGGCATAGGATGCTGTCTTGCTACATGGGAAACCCCTCTGGATTAGAGAACAGTCAGCGTGGGCAGTCTCTCAAGGAGCTGTAACCTCAGAGCAGTATTATCCCCAGAAATGTGTTGACTGCATGGATTTTTGCAATCTTTTTTCTTTCCTGCCACTGTGAAATCTGCTGCTTGATGTCACTGAAAGTCATTTATATTGCTCCTTTTTTTGTAAGGTAGAAGGAGAATATGTATGGGCTCATGTGTCACGTTCTTTAACTGAGGGGGTTCAATCTCATGTATCAGAGTAGTATTTTACTCCATTGTAGAATAAATCTAGATAATATGCTAATTGCTCTGTGGTATGAATTTTTTTATACTCCTGTTAGTATGAAATTCTCTACTTCCTGTCCTTGCTTAATTTAGGTGGAGAAGCCAGAAATCAGAAAAGGCAAGATGATTGCTGAATGTCTGTGAGGTTTCTGTAGCACTGTGATGGCTGTTTCTTGGCACATGCAAATATTCTAAGATATTTCATCTACACATAGGTACTTAGAAAAGCATAGGAAAATGGAAGCTTTTTCCCCACCCCCTTTTCCCCTCCGAAAAATCTGTTTGCATTTCATAAAACAGTTGTGAAAGGAGTGGAATGAGATGAGGTTATTTCAAGAATAAGTAAGATTCCAGTGAATATTCCAAAATGGCAAATATCAAAATTGAGATGAAACTAAGATGTTGCTTAGCAACTGTGGTAGTCTCTGGTAGCTACAGATGAATACAGTGAATGTTTACAGCAGCACTGCTGCTGTAAAGTGAGTCTGTCTGAAGCAAGATTTCTAAAGAAGTTTCTTTTTTTTCATGAAATTTTACGTAGATTTATTCCCCATTTTGGTGAACCTTTAAACTGCTTTTGTCAGGGATGGGAAACAAAAACCTGGCAATAAAACTTATTTTGCAAATTGATGTTTTTCTAGTGATAAACAAGACCTTCTACCAAATATTTTGGTCTTACATTTTCTATTATAGTAGTAATAACCTCCAGTTTTCCTGTTCCTTGACTTGTCCTCCCAATTGATGCAGGATTATACTGGATTAGTCGTGTACGGGCTGCAGTTGCAGAATGGGGAGAAAAAAGTATTTCATTATATCTCAATAATAAAAATTTCAATATTTTTCCTTGTTGCACCATATTTTGAAATCTAACTTCTTAGTTGTTGTGAGGTGTTTTGAACGTTCTTCTGAAATAAGATTTTGCAGGTGGAAGATGGGTTGTGATGGTTGAAACCTGTGTATGAAAACACAGTTTAAATTTGTGGAAATTTTAAGAATACTCATTTTAATCGAGTTTTGTAGGTATGAGCAGCTTGTACAAAAAAATGTGTTGTATTGCATTGCATTTCAAGTTTATCCTGATGTTTTCATGTGAATTCTTAGAATTAAAAAAACCACCCAAAAAAACATTACGTTTTTGACAGGCACTTAAAGACTTTGTCTGTTGCTTGGTGTCCCCTAGTCTGGACTTTGGAAAATAACGTTTCCCTTCTAGAATGGGATTTTTGGGCCTTGCAGTGTTCCTTGCCCTAAAAACAAAGACATTCATAGCAATTTATATTTGACATCCTGTTTATCTCTGTTATTATGGATATTCATAAATAAAAATTGAAAATAACTTTGTATGAGCCTGTCAAAGTTGATACTCTTTGCAGTGGCTTTAAATATATTTCTCTATATTTTTAACAGCAATATTTACTCAATGAATAGTTTATATCGCCACGTCAGAAGACTAACCAGTCAAAAAAATGAATTAAAGAAAAATATGCAAAATGAGCCACTAATTCTATTGGTTGACCAAAAAAGGGGAAGTGAGGTGCTTGGAATTCATACCTCAGATGTGATAAAACTCTGTCTTATATGAATTAAAAACTAAGTTTCAGAAACAATCTTACTTCAGGTGTACTAATTTTTTTGCGTATCTGACCAGAGATAGCAAACAAGATGAATTTGTTTTTGTGGGAGAAAATTGCCTTAAAGATAAGTTCACTTATGCTTATTTCAGCCTGATGATCTATTGTTTCCATATATTTTTTAGCTTCCATATACAAGAATTACATTTAAAACCCTATGCAAATAAAACCAGATCCTCAAGTTCACAACCTAATTACCATTTTAGATTTCTGTTATTGTAAGCCATCTGATCATGATTTCCTCAACCATATGTATCTATATAAATACAAAATGCATGAAGTATATAAAATATGCCTAGGTATATAATATATTCAAAGAAGATGGGGTTTTTTGTTTTTTAATGACTTAGCTTATTAGTAGATCATTGCCTATTTTGAATTGTACCTTCTCAACTGTGCAATTACTGCTCTCTTGCTGAAGATGTAACAGTTCTTCGTAAGACTGGTGGAGTAGTCATCTGACCACCTTTAAAAGTCCCATTTTAGAGACGTTTTAATATCTGACAGCTAATACTGATCCTCTGGTAATTAAATCAGTTGTACAGCTTAGTTCATAGAATATCTTAGATTGGAAATGACCTTGAAAGTTCATGTTGTCTGGTCTTTCTTGGGAAAGGGAGCCTAGGTAAGATTATCTGGCATCCTGTCCAATTGCATTTTGAAAACCTCTAGTGATGGGGATTTTGCCACATCCTTGGGGAGGTTGTTTCAGTGAATCATGTTCTCCCTGTTAAGAAAAAAGCATCTATCTTATATTGACACACAAGTCCTGTGTTTTCCTGGTTCTTTACCTACCAACTGATTTCAGGCAAACTTTAGCCCCACCTTGGTAAAAAATTGGATTTTCCCATCAACTGTGTAATTACTTTAAGGACATTACTCTCATCTTCCTTTGTTTTTGTTTAAACATCTTTGTTTTTCAGAGTATGTGAGTTAACAAGAATTATTAGCATTAGGTGTAAGCACCTCAGAAATGAACATAACTGTGCTTTGTTGCTTAAGGTGCTGCTGATATAGATCAATACAACTGTGCCACTTAAAACGAGTGAGGCATCATTTCAAAATTTATTCCTACTGGTATTGATTTTGGAAGTGTGGCAATAAGACAGTAATGAGAAAAAAGTGTCTCTTATATGGCAAGAATTGAATCCAGGATATTGCATTTGGTCTCCTAACAAGTCAGGTAAATGGCATACAGCACGATCATAGATCTGCTGTCTATACAACAAGTATGGTGAGGAGGTGGGTGTATCAGAGGTTCTAGAAGGGAAGAATACAGTAAGAATTGGTACCCTTTCAGGCTACTTTTTGTCATTAAAGCACCTTTCAAAGCTAGTTCTGTTTCTCTTATCATTTATTTCTATGATTGGAACTACATAAAAAATTGTAAGTTTACTTCGTGCTCTCTGTTCCTTGGGCAGCTTAGCAAAGAATTAAGTCTGGCAATCAGTGTCTCTAGAGCTTGTTCTAGACATGCTGAAGTTAAAGAATCATCCATTCAATGGTTGCTTACATATTAGCTTATGAAACATTTAAAGATTTGGGTCACACATTGGGTAATTTTTGTTACAAGTCTTTATAAGTGTGACATGTGACAAATCTTTGCCTAAGAGCAAATACAGAAAAATAATTGTCCACGCACTGACTCAAGAGAATTTATTCTGCCATTATAGACTTTTACTAGAGTAAGTCAGTCTTACTCTGGTTGCATGCTTTGTACAGTAAGAAATTGACTGCCATAGAACTTTATTAGAAAGCAACTGTTGATCGTTGTAAAAACATTAATTACCTGCATTATCTAGGATCCTTAGCATATTAATACAGTGTGTTATGCACATTAATATTGCGTGTTTTTTTCTTCTTCTGTATCTAGTAATGAATAGAATATTAGGTTGGCATTTTCTTTTCTAGTTCCCGTCATTTTGTAACATTAGTTTCCTTTGGAAAACATTTAGCCTCTGATAAATGAAAAAATGTCTTGTGGTAGGAGACAGAGTTTCTAGTAAAATGCATTAGGAGCAACTAATTAACATCTATGCAGTAAGCTACCTTTCCTTAAAGAATGCGTGTGACAAACAGTCCTAACACTAGGTGCAGCTAATAAAGTTTGGGTGAACTGTAGGTTTCACAAGAAAATGTGTGTATTTTGGTTTGTTTGGTGATAGTGATGGTGGGGTTTCCCCCCTAATTTTATTTTGAAGCTTTTTAATGCGCAGATTTTTGTCTTACTTCACTTACTTCCTATTGGGATTTCTATTTAATTTTTGTGATTCTATTTTGTTGAGTCATTCAGAAGATACCAACTGTTTTCAGTGGTCACTGTGACCAACCACCTGCTTTGGCCACTTTTTTCCTGCTCTCCTTATTTGATTGTGACAGTCGTAGAGAAAACACCTTTTTTTCCCATTCTAGCAGTGCTTATGTATCTGATACCTTATGTATCAGATGGCACGTTTCAGGCTGCCAAAGAGCTAGGGTAGACAGCTGTACACTGGATGCTTCATTCATCTTACAATGCTGGCTTTCACCTGCCTTTACCGGTTCCATGAAACAGAAAGCTGGGGGCGGATGTGTTGAATAGAAAGGTGTGGAAATCTCTTTACTTGCTTCTGCTGCAGTCAGAAGAGTTTATGCTATCAGTTCCGTATTGCTGAAAATGAAACTTCTGTAGATGATTCCTGTTTTGTAGGTTGAAGTCGTAAAGTTATGTACATGCAGATTACTGCTGGAGTTACTATCATAGAACATATATGTACATAGTATTTTTAAGATTTTGTGCTTACTGACTTCGTTTTGTATTTAAATTTTATTCTTAAAATGCCTTCTCTATTTACAGCGGTTTTTTTCTTAGTTCATCCTGCTTGCCCTTCCAAATCCCACAGTCTTTAGTTTCAAGTGGAGGAATGGTACCGGTGTGTTTCTGGTGAGGTGCGATTAACATGGGGTAACTCAGGAGCCAAGAACTTTGCGTAAGAATCCACATCTAGTAAGGATTAGGTGGCATTGTTGCAGGTGTTGTGGATTACTCCATTGCCATCTCACCAAACCGACAATGGGGTATTACAGTAAGAAAGATGGTGTCTGTTCCAGCTTGCTTAGAAACGAAACTGAGAGAGAAGATAGTGTGCAGATTACAATAGTTGGTTTTGATTTGAAAAGAGAATTACTGCAGAATTTATTTTAGTCATTGAAAAAGGCCCACCGGAGCCCTGAGGGAGCTGAGAGCACCGTGCCCGCACGTCACGTCACGCTGGGATGGCTGCGCGTGCCCGGGCCCCTCGCGTTGGCCGAGCCGCGCTCCCGCCCCGCCGCAGTGCCGCTCCCGCAGCAGCGCGGGCTATTTTTAGCCTGTTGCCAGGCAGATTAGGTTTATGCAAAGCAGCTCTGCGGCAGCCAATCCCGAGCGGGTATGCAAATGTCCCTGCCATCGGGTAGGGAGCCGAGGAGAGGACAAGATGGCTGCCGTGGTGCTGCCTTGGCCTGCCTCAGACACTCACTGAAAGAATGCTCATCCTTGGGAAATAGCCTCTCTGCCCCGAACATCTCAGTCCCCACCAGGCTTTAGCTGGATGAGTTTATGGCAGAGCTGGTTTCCTCGCACCCTGGCGTGAGGATGGCGTTTCCATCCTGCGTGCTGTGCCTGTGCTGGGCAGGTGTGGTGTGGGCGAGGCAGCAGGTGTGCTGCCCCTGCCGAGAAACGGTGTCTTCCCCGGGGGAAACAGCGATAACCCTTCCAACACCCAACTTACCAACCACTGGTTTAGTTCCATTTTAAACTTGCTTTTTTGTTCCTGGGAAAACACAGTCTTTGTAAAAAACCCTCATAAAAGGTGCTTATATGGGTGGCAAACACTTGGTAACATTTCAATGCAGCATCGCCTCTTTTGTTGCGAGTTTTCACTTCTGCTTCTTCTGGCATTTGAGAAGTGACTCTTGGGACCACTGTCAGCATCAGGTAGCTCACCTCTGAATTCTGATGTCACTGAGCTGCCAGCTGGAAAGCTGAGGTTACATTGCAACAGCTAGTTGCATATGTGATATGGGAACTAGTCTGGAGTCTAGACAATAGACTGTTCAGGGTAAATATGTTAGTTTTTTTTCATTACAATAGTGGTGTTCTGCATTTTATCTAACAGAAGACAAGGGATAAAAATGTGCATATGTTAGTGATACTGTGTCAAAGTTGTAGCCTGTTGAATTGCTTAAAACTATACATTTAAAATTCATAACTAATTTTCTTATAAAAGGAAAAAATATTGTATTTTATAATGCCTAGAAAAGCCTAAGCACGATCAGAACATTTTGCCTTTTTTTTAAGATTATTCTTTTTCCACAGAGCATCTCATATTTTTTTATCTGTATGTGAATGAACAATTTGTTCAGGTTTTAAGTTTGGAATATCAGAAGTTGGGTAAGTTTTTAGTTGTAGATGTGTTTTGGCAGTTAGTGACCACATCTATGAAATTATTAGGTCCTACTCATATTTAAGGATAATAGTAAGGAAGTTCAAGCTGTTTATCCTATGCCAGAGATGGAACTATAATCTAACACTGATACTGTGTATAATAATGTTCATCAAACATATCTTTAAATGCACAAATTCAACTTCATATTCAGTAATTTTTTTTTTTAATTAAAAAACCCCAACCTTTCTTAGTGTTAACTTGTACTCAAAAAATCTTTCTGTAAGAAAGCTGAATTTTGTTGTTACCACTGTTTAAAACAGCAGGATTTGTTTAGTCTTTGGAGATGTCACAGCTGAATTGAAAGCTGATGTTTTGAGTTGTTGATAATAACTGAAATATCTAACACTTGTGGGAAGTAAGAAAACGCATTATCACAGCCTTGTTGCTCTGGCTGAGTTCCAGTCATGCAGTTTTACTAGCTTAATAATCTAAGCAGCTGTTAAAATTCAGCATACAGAAAAAGATAAAACTCTTCTTGGAGAATCAGCTTGAGTTCCATGTGCTAAATAATGGGTGTTTCTAAGGGACTTGAGTTGCTTGTAAAAGTTGTCTAGGAAAGACTCTCCACTTGTTTTTCATTCTGCTATGTTCCAAAGAAGGCAGTTTTCTAGGCATTAAGTGATGAACATGTAAGAACAACTCTGCAAAGCCACCAGCAGATGAAATATCTTAGCCATCTGAATAGACCTCTCAGTCATCCTTGTCCCACGAGGAATCAATTTTTCCCACAAGGCATCAAAGCCTCATGGGGAAAAAACTCAAAAATTTGGTGTGAGAAACAGGTTCATGAGCCTATGTCAGAGGAGGTATTATCCTCTTGAGATAGAGGAGTGCTTAACTTACTGTGACGCCAAGGTGATGAGAGCATAGTTCAAATTTGTACGTGACACTATCACATGTACAATAAACAAGACCAATCTCTTCGAAAATGTACTGTGAGTTTACTCTGATTTAATAAGGCTTTAACCATATAGGAGGATGTTTTTCTTAGGCATAGATACATATGTGGGCTCAATCTTTTGCTGAATTTCAGAAGGCAGTTTGCAAAGGTGGGGGAGGTTGGCCTCTGCTTTCAAGGCAGAAGTCATACTGCAGTCATGTCAAAACACTAATTTTCTGTTGGAATACTAAAAAAATCAGTGGCACTGCATAGGATCTGAAGAAAGGAAGGTTTTCCAGCTGCCATCCTTGAACACAGATTGGATCTCAGCAGTTTTTCTGATTTAGCATTCAACATCGCAGGAATTCAGTGATCGCCTAAAAATGCTCCCGCGCATTAAAGACCTGTTCCTTATCGTGGTTGTGCACCCCCACTCGCGGGTCAGCGCTGTTGTGCAACTCCAGGTGTCAGACGGGCAGCCCTTGGCTTTCTAGTGCGCCGTTTGGAAAATCCCGTTCGTTTAAGGCGCGCCCCCGCGCTCGTGCCCGCGCCCGACGTCCGCCGCGTGGAGCTTGTTGCTGGGTGGAATTTAAGGCGCTCCCGTCTGATTGGCTGCCGCGCGGCTGCTCCGTTCAGCCAATGGGAGGCGGGCCTGCGGGGCCGTCCCGCCGCGGCGCGCCCCCTGGGAGGCGCCCGCGGCACTGCAGGGCTGTGCCGCAGCGGGACGCGCCTCTCGCTCCCCGCGCTGCGAGCCGCACTGCGGGGTGTGGCGGGGACAAAGGAGCTGAAGGGGTTCTTAGTTACAGTTCACCTTCTGCTGTGCGTGCACTAGGTGAAATAGGACAGGGTGGTGACAGAATTTTTTTATTAGAAAATGGTATGTTTTTCTCCCTGCTCTCAGCTAACACTAACATAACTTTAGCCTGAAAGGGACAAAACCTCAAATAGTCTCTGGTGTGCTAGAAGAGTCATTATTTGCACATATGATAATCGTGTGATCTCTATTTTGTTTATTACATTTAAAAACAAAGGCACAGTTATATGTAGAGCTCACTAGGCTGGTGGTGTGTACTCCATTCAGCCAGCTCAGTAGACTTGTATTACTGGTAGAAAACCAAATTATTGGCGCATTATTTAATTATGTCTTTTATAAAAGAATAGGTCTCAAACAGTATTTTTTTCTTCTTTGAAAATAGTTTTTAAATTTCTGACAACTTATATCAAAATTGCTATGGAGGATTTTAACTGAAAACTGCTTTTTATGAACCACTACTTAAAAGGTAGGTTTTATTCACCACTCTTATTCTTTGGAACTCTCCATCTAGAACACAGTACTCATGACCATTTGCTGCTTCACTTTCTTTGATTTGGCTATGCTACATTGAAGTAGGCTTGCACATATGAGCACTGATGTTCATTATCAGTGAACTTTACTTCCTCCACGTAGTTCTTGTGCTTTGGCAAACGTTTTATGGTTGTGGCGAATGTGGCTAGTGCTGCATGCCCTCCAGGAGCCCTTTGCTGGTGCTGTTCTAGACCCATGATGTTATGCAAACCCCATTACTCACCATTGCTTAGATTGCAGCTTCTCCCTCCCCCCCTCATTTTCCCATGATCTTCCCTTTGTCTGCTGCCTGTCACTAGGCAGGATTCAGGCAGTTCCTTGCTGATTTGCTTGTCATTTTGAGCAGCTCATGGGCTGCCCACCTGAGCACAGGATCACAGGCTGATCCATACCAGCTAATATAATCCCTTCTTGCTATTGAGTTGTGGTCTCTTTACAGAGTAGGAATAATAAAAAATGAGGAAGTAGAGGGAAAACTTTTTAATTGGCTCAGAAAAGAGACCTTCCCATATTCCTAGCTGCACTGGCACCTTTTGTGCCATTTAGCACACATTTTGTCATGAGAAGAATTTCTAAATTTTGGAGGGAGGTGCCTAATGATGTGTTCATGTCTCACAGAACTAATTATGTATGACTTTAAAGCTTAAAACAAAAAAGGGAGGTTTTATATATAAACAAATGAACATAATGTGTATGTTGGTCTGTCAAAATTGTTGACTTTAATAAAATCAAAACAAAAAAATCAGCCCAAAGCCTATGTCTTTATTTGCAGCATTTAACCCTTACACAGGTAGCTGTACATGCTGGAGACATTTTGTGCTGATGCGTACAAAAGCCATTCTTTGAAATAAAAGGTGCTCACTCCTCTGTTGGCTTGGTGCCTGGGCCATTGGTTTCCCCTTTGTGACTTGGTCACACGATGAGTAAAAAAAGAAAACACCCAAACATCAGATAAGGGAGGTGTTTAACAAACACAGCTGAACTTCATGTTGTTAACTATAAAGGGAGACTACCAAAATGCATTCATTTAGAATACTTGTAGCTTGGTCAGTTTTATTTGAGCAAGGCTGAATTAATGTCGTTTACTCTGCTCTCTGAAGGGGTGCACCTTGCCCCTTTGAAAGACTGGAAACCAGTATTTATCAGATGGTGGATGACTGGCTTACACTGGTGTGACCAAGCCTGTCTGGACTGGCTACCAGTTGATTTGTTTTTCTTTCACTCAGCTCTCACATGAGATCTGTTCTTTGGCTGCACTGTGCTCCCTTGTGGGTATGGCTGGAAATGCTTAAAGACTGGTCTGCCCTGGTACAGGATATTTTGCTCTTAAAAGATGAGGCAAAACACTGGTTCATCTCATCTATGCTTATAATTTTGTTATGCTTATATGCTTATAATTTTGTTACAGTAGTTTTTATGGAATATTTTTGGTAGCTTTAATCAAATACGCTTTTGTTGCAAAAGATTGCGGGATTTAGCAGGAAAATATGCATGAGTTACGCCCATAACCATTTAAAAATAGAATTTTGAGAAGCCTGTATTTCCTACAGGTTCTCTCTAGAACTGTGTTAGTGCTTTGTTTTTAACTAGATTTTGGATAACATCCTAAGACAAAAAGTAAACATAATTTTAAAATATATTAGTGATTCAATATTGTTAATCCAATTTTATTTTTTTTCAATAAAAAAGTAAGGCTGCATCAATATAAAGGGATTCTGACGTTTGAATTTTTTAAGCCTGCTCTTCTTGGCAAATGTAAAAAGAAGTGTCTTTTTTTTTTCTTTGTATTTACTCTATTTAAAAAATATTAATGAAGAACTGTTTAGATGACTTAAGGAAATTAGAATAGCAAATTTAAGTTATATGGTTATTCAAGTGGTACAGTTACAAATTTGATTTTAAGACATCTGTAAATGTTACATTAATCTGTTAGTGTATTTTCTGATCATAGGAAAAGTAAGACTTTGAATTTTGTAATATATTTTATAAATTCCGGGTAATGCCTATAAAAGAAAAGACTGTAGTCTGGGAGTTCGAACTATCCTATTGTAATTTTGATGCAGAGGCCCTGTTCTCATACTGTGCTATCAGAAGATTCTCACTGGTGGGTCTCCTATTAGGAGTTCTTGGACTTGTTCAAGTTTAGCCAAGCCTGATTTTTTTTTTTTTTCCAAATTGCCTCTACAAGATAAAAATCTGTAACAGCATGTGTGTTTGTTATAGGGGTTTATATGCATGGAACATGAGTATGATGGTCAGTATTCTATTACATGACAGTGTCACACATGCTTTTATAATGATGTGAAAATGTCTGCCTTCCATTTGAAATTCTTGGGAAGACAAAAGGGATATGTGCTTCCAAAAACTGCACTTGCACTTCCAAATTACTAGAGAGTTTTCCATGCTTTTTGTACCCTCAGGTCTAAAATTCTTGCATTAGATATATTCTCTTCTGAAGGTATATGAAGAAATTGTGTTTAACATGTAGACAGCTCTGGAAAGGCATTAACAGCTCACCTGGAGTTCATAAGTCATCTGACTGAAAATGGTTATGTGATGAGAATCTTTTTTTGATTCAAGTAAAGTGGTGTTTCAGATCAGTGTTTCTGTAGGTGTTATATTTTACTCCCACTAGTGGCAATGCAGTAGTAGACAATCTAGTTCAGAAAATCTAGGTCAGAATGGCAAAAAAAAGTCATAATGGTATTATTGAGAGTCCATAAATAGACCTGATACAACTTTTTGTCAAAATTTGTTTATCTGTTTTTGAAGTGTAACTCAAAGTGTTAAGTACTACTTATCAGTAACTCAGATCTGAGGATTCTAGATTGTTTTGTGGAAAAGAACTGAAAAAAGTGTAAGGGAAGTTCAGTGTTAAGTTAAAAAGAAATATAAAAAATTGCTTTGTGCTTTGTCCCTGTTTTTCTCAAGTCATGTTAAGTAAGTATAAAGTAAGCCTTAGAATTGTAATGTGAGGTACGTCATGATTGTGGGGTTTACAGTAGAATTCATGTTGTACTTTAGAATATATATTCTTACCTTGCAGTGTAGAGTATTGTAGTTAGGGATAAATGTTACATAATTTCCTTCACAAAAAATTGTTCCAAATACGAGCCATTAGGAAACTAGGAAAGATCCAGCAGACCAAAATGAGAGGAGCTAAAGCATATGACCCATGATGAGATGCTGAGGGAGCTTAACAGCTTCAGTCTGCCGAAGAGAAGGCTAAAGGGCAATCCTAGCATTGCCTAATTAAAACTTGTAGATGAGATTGGCTACAAAATGGAGTGGAACCAAATTTTTAGAGGCTGTGGCACCTGTGTTCTGAATTTTGCAGCTTGGTTCATAGAATTGTGGAATTGTCAAATATCCTGAGTTGTAAGGGACCCACAGAGATTGAGTCCAGCTCCTCGCCTGGCACAGGACAACCCCAAGAATCATTTGTCCTGCCCAAGAGGGTTGTCCAAATGGTCTTGAACTTGTGGTCACATAAAACTGTCATTCATCTGAGCTAGTGTTGGCAGAAGTCCTGCTTTCTTTTACCAAAAAAATTCAAAATCATTTGTATCCCCCCTGAAAAGACAAAATGCAATTTATTAATGAATTTCTTAGCTCTGTAAATGAATATGAATTGGGGCTGACACAAAATTAATCATACTAAGTATTTAAAGTGCATCTTCTGTCTAATAATTTTGCTGTGTCAGTGTTTTAAATATTTGCCTATCTGATCCTTGTGGGGAAAAAAGTCATATTGAAATAACTGCCTGAGAATTTTCTCTTTTAGTTACTGTTAATATAATTTTTACATGTTTTTGAGAAACTTAATAAAGCTCTATGCTTGATAGGAGTAACTTTATGATGTTTTGTAGCTTCAGTAGACATAAATTGGTTAGCACCAGCTGATTCAAGATCTTAGTTATTAAGTTACATTTAGGATGTAAGAACTTCCTTAGCTGCTTTCTGCTTATGAACATTATCATATATAATCCTTTAAAACTAGGCAATTAGGCAAGACCACATGAGGAAAAATATTTTTAAAATCCCAATGGATTTGTTTTGTTTAATGGAAACAGATTAAATCAGATTTTGTTGTATTTCAACAAAATCATTATAGCTTCCTAGGTAGTGCTGGATTTAACTCCACGTTTTGATTTGATAAAATAGATTTTCTAACATTTTTCTTACACTTTTTATAAGCATTTTTATTTTTCTTAATACTTGTATGGGTGGATGGAATGAATATAACTGTGTTGAGGGCAAACACACGTTTTCCTTGAAAGAGGAAGTTTTTCTACAAGGTGCTCCAATACCTGTAGTTTTTATGGCCACAAATAGTCTTAATAAAATATTACTGCAAACTGAATGAAAGTGGTCTAAAAATCCAAGTTCATTTAACCATTGTAGAGATATGGAGGATGAAAGCCTATTTTACTCATGCAGAAAAAAGTATCTTAATGATACATTGAGAAATTCTTTGTATGTAATAAAGTTTTCTTAAAAGTGACTTGATGTAAAAATCTTGTCATTTAACCCAGTTATTAATTCTGTTTAAATCTTAAGAAATTAAATATTTTTAGAAGGATGGAAATATTCTCGATTCATCAGTTTACATTTATTTTTACCTTTTTATGAGAAGAGAGGCTGCTGGCTCTTATCTTAGCATAATATCTATTTTTAATAGAATACTACAAGACAAGTGGTCTAAGATGCGTAGTTAAAATGTAATGCATGATACTGTAGTGTGATCTCTGTGACCTTTGTATAAATGTGTTTGTGCAGCATATAGAGAAACTTGAATTCATTTTTTGGCAAGTCAGATAAAATTAAGATAAAAGTCAGATTAAAAAGTGTTGACAGATCTTTCTTTGTTTTTGTCAGTAATATTTCAACTATTTTACTTTAAAACATGCCAAACGTTACAGTCTTTCTTAGTAGCAGTGTAATATGACAATGATAAATTTTTATCTTCACAATTCTTTCTGATTTTTTTTTTAAGGGCTAAGATGGATAGCACAGAGGAACCTCAGAAAAAAGTCTTTAAAGCACGAAAAACAATGAGAGTAAGTGATCGGCAACAACTTGAAGCTGTCTATAAGGTTAAAGAGGAGCTGTTGAAGACAACTGACGTGAAACTGTTAAATGGAAAACATGAGAATGGAGATTCTGATGCAAATTCCCTTTTAAGCAATACAGACTGTACGGAAGACAAGAAAGAAATAAATGGCATGGTTGACTTGTGTGTTAACTCTGAAGAAGGAAGAACCGCCTGTGATGAAATTAGTGAGACCAAGAGCCCTGAAAGTAGGGCAGGAAACATAGTCAGTGACATAGAATCCAAACCTCTAATGCTGTCTTCAGAAAATGTTACTCCCGAGCAAGCTAAAGATACTGACATTGCAGTAAAATGTGAGGCTGAAAATGGAGTTGGTAGCAGCAAAGATAACTTCCATGAAGAAAATAATAGAAACGATAATTTGGACCAAAGAAAGAATGACATCCCATCGGAAGGTGAAAGTAAATCAGTCTGTGACATTAGTGACTCTTCTGAAGAGAAGGTAGAAACAAATGATTTACCTGTTAATTCCAGTTCATCTGGTGAGGGAAAGAAGACTGAAGAAGTAACTGTTGAAGAGGTTGTTGGAGAAGCAGCCATCTCTAGCAGTATGGAAGCTGACCAGGAAAAACAAGAAGGCAGTGCAGGACTTTCAGAAACCGCTGTTTCGAAGACAATAGATGAGCCAAGTGAAAGTATCTTAGACAATTCTGAGTGTATGGAAACAGATGACATTATTCCAATTTTGGAAAAACTAGCACCTGCTGAAGATGATCTGAGCTGTTTTTCTAAAAGTTCTCTACTTCCAGTGGATGACATAGTCCCAGACTTAGAAGAGAAAATAGACAACTGTTTGGGTTCACCATCCAAGCAGGAAAGCAATGAAAGTCTGCCAAAAGAGGCTTTCTTAGTACTGTCTGATGAAGAGGATCCCTGTGATGAGAAGGAGGAGCATGTTGAAGTGATACTACCAAACAAGTCAAGTCTTCCAGGTAAGAATTTTCTAATTCTAAATTTCTGTCTTTGTTCTCGCTGAAGTTTAAGGGTTCTCTTATTGAAGCCATTAGGTTTGCGTTTTTCATCTTACCCAATGAGAAAGCACTCTAGGGTCACAGAGGAATTTACTATGGAGGAAAAAGTCTGAAGTGGGTATTAAATACTGGACTACAGTTTGCAGAAGTTTAGAACTAATGTATCCAGTAATATTTTTTCAGACTCTTAGTTTTGGTGACAGGACAAATTCTTTTGACTAGTTGTTTTATTTATTGGCTAATAACAGTTTATGACTCAGTGTTGTGTGGCTGTAACTGAGACTGTTCATGAAACAAAAATTGGTCACTGTGATCTTTTGCCTTAACCAGTAGCAAAGATAATAGCAGAGAGGTTGCACAGGAAGGAAACAGTTGTATGAGAAAACAGATTGAGTTACGTTATAAAAAGTAACTTTTGGAAAGAGTCCTTGAAAATTAAAACTGTGGAGACCATATGGAGATCATTTCAAGATGCTGTATTGGAGAAACTGATGCAAACTGCTCAGTTAAGAATTAAGATTTCAAGAAGTCCAGATAAAAACCAACATGGCTGAACAACGGTGAATACTAGAAGACTTTATTCAAAAGAACAGATTAATAGAATGTCTTTCCCAGCTGGAATGAGTAACTATAATAACTAAGTTGTCGCAGATTTTTGTAATGAAAGATCATACATCAGAAAGCCTTGGAGCTTTTTGTGTGAGCAAACATGCACATGACAAGGAAGCCCTGATGTGATTTCTCTTGGATATCCAAACACAAGTGATTTCTTACCAAGAACTTTTGGAAATGAAATGGTAAAATGGAAAGTCCTCGTGGAGGAAATAATCAGCTAAAGAATAAAAAATAAATTCAGAGTTCTAGAGACTGTGCTGTGTGACTGAATTAATAATTTGCCCAAAATGAATGGTAACTAGTGAGGTGACAGTTTGCTGATATGAAGAACTGGAGAATTTTACAATGCTGATTGACTGAGGAACAAATATGGCAGATGAAACTCATTGTGGTCATCAACAAAGTGGTGCACATGAGTACAAAACTTGATCAGAAGGTAGAACTGACTCACCATGCAATAAAAATATTTCAGGATTATAGTAGGTACATCTGAGGAAACATTGATAAAATGGCAGTTGAGGAAAGCAAGTGAAAAATGATTGGAATAAATTAAGAAACTGAGTAAAACTTTACTATGATACACCAAGCTCATAGGAGGCCGACAAGGTTGCATTCATTGCTTCTGCCTGTCTAGCATCAGGATAATGAGATCACAGCTTAGCAGTGAAAACTAAGCTGACAGCCAGTTGTGAGATTTTCTCATCCTGAAACTAGAGAAACATTTAGCTGGGCATCATGTTTAAACCACTTTTAGTTAAATGAGTTAGATTTGTTCATGGTAATGGAAGTTAATAAGGAAAGGACCTTCTCATCCCTGAAATTACTTGTCCTCTATACAGAACTGAGAAAAAACCTCAGTTTTGAAGCTTGTAACATGTTTTAAAGACATTTTAGGTATGTGTATATTTCCATAGAATATTTGTGTCTTTCAGCTGAATATTAAAATCTCTGAATTATGGGAAAAATTTTCTTGAACTTAGTAATTCTCCTTTAGATTCATAGGTAAATGAGTCCTATTTTATTCATAGTAATTAAATTACATGAAGCTTATCTCAAAGTCTTAAAAAGCAGATGGCTTAGGCATTATACTAATTTATTACCTTAAAAGTAAATCAGATTTGGATTGAAGAATGTGTATTATGAATATTATTTTTTACATTAATAAGAAAAATTAAAGTCTCATAATGCCAGGTTATTGGGTTTTGACTCCTTCCTTTTTCTGATTTATTAGGTAACTTGTTTTAAATCATTTAAATGTTCTTCATAATAGAAGAGAGACTTAATGT
This sequence comes from Buphagus erythrorhynchus, assembly GCA_013400855.1. NCBI lineage: Eukaryota > Metazoa > Chordata > Aves > Passeriformes > Sturnidae > Buphagus > Buphagus erythrorhynchus. The sequence goes on from VZTT01067957.1 coordinate 78,385, forward strand.
TAAGAGAGCATCAAGAATACCTTTGCAACCAGAACTTTCCTTAGAAAAGCTAGTAAACTCTGCTGTAATAACAAAATGAATGTAGAAAAATGAAGAAGTGTACAGATCAAGATGTGCATAACAGTCATTGCCTGCTCTGTTATATTCTGG
>VZTT01067960.1:3528-18089 GCA_013400855.1 Buphagus erythrorhynchus
CACATTGATCTAGGTCATACATTTTTAGGGAAGGAACCAAAGAGGGAAGGTAGTTGCAGTAAAAATCAGCTGCAGGCAAACATGGATGGGTTTTGCCAATGAAGTCTACTTCAGAATGGTCTATTTGTACTCTGCCACCTCTGATTAATGTGGCTTACCACACAGCTATTGGCTGGCTTGAAAGATTTTTGGAAAGCAGACTTAAGTATGTTTCTAATGAAGCAACATTTGATGCACTGTGTACATCTGAAGGATTATCAGAGGCCTTGGGTGTACAGCGAGATACAAGCCTGTGGGCCAAATGCTTTCAATCCCTATCAGTGTAATAATTCATACAAAATGTGACATTTTACCCATCTAACTGTAGAATTCGCAGGGAAATTAATAAAATCCAAAATAAAACTATGTAGAGTGTATTAATAGCTGGTGTGAAAAGCAAAATTATTTCCAAATTCGCATATCTGCTCTGACCTAAAAACCCAATTCCTTAAAAAACACATTTAAAGCCAAATAAAACTTAAGGGGGCTAACAGTTCCTGCAGCAAGACTTTAACAGTATCTATGGTCCATTAATCATGTTCGTTGGTGGGATCCCAACTGCAGTTTCTGAGATGGCTTTTCTGGGTTTGGGACTTGCGTGTTCTGTTTGTTTTAACCTTCTTTCTACTAAAATTGGCATCCTTATAACAGCACCACAAACTATGCCCTTATGAAAAATCTTACCAGGATCATTCAAAAAAGTTCTAAGGCTAGTTATTTGTTGCTCAGTTAAAGGAGTCCCATTTATAGCAGCAAAAGTCTTGTCTTGTAGCCCTTGAGCTGGACTGGTGAGAGGAAAAAATCAGACTGGTGAGAGGAAAAGATCATTCACCCACTGTTTAGGCTGTCAGAAAAATCATCTGGGTTGTGGGAGAACAAATACAGATTGAGAGCAGCCTGGAGGAAGGCCTGCAGCCACACAGTGCATTTGTCATCGGTTTGCAGGTCTGCTCATCCCTTGCTGTTGAGCATAGGCTGTTGTTAGTACTACAGTTTCCACTGTAGTGGAATACTCGGTGGAGATGCTGAGAAAAACAGCTTCCCTGAGTGTATTATGCAATCTATTATGTGGAATTAGAGCTGAAACAGCCCATTCAGTGGGAATGGATTTGTTTTATATCATTCTTCCAGCACAGGTTTATCTGTGTGGACTGAAAATTACAATATTAAATGCCCAGCACAGAAATTTTGTGTGAGGATTATCTGACTTAAGTTTTCTTAGTGTACTGCAGTCTGAGCTTCCTGCTGGCACAGGAGCTTCCACTGCCAAAATTTTCAAACACTAATGCCTGGAATTACAAAAAGAGGAATAACAGAAGAGAACGTTTTCTCTGCTTCACTCCTTTGGCATGACAATGACTATTAAAAACTTTTGCTCTTCTCTCACTTCCCTCAAGCAATTTCTTTTAAGCTTCCTAGCTGAAACAGCGCCATGGCATTTTTCCACCTGAGTAAAATTGCTTTGCTTTCTTAAACATAAAGACATAAGCCTTGGATACCAAAAACTTATATTTTTAATGCTGCTTTTATTTTCCCTTCTCCAGATTTACACATACAATACATGTACACAGAAGACTTGAGGTGTTTCAGATACTGAGTGTATCAGCTTCCTCTCCTGAGCTGAGTCAAGGATGGTTATCTGCAAATGAAGCTGAGGCAGCTGCACAGCTGCTGCATCCTCAAAGTGGAGTTTGAGTTGCTTGCTGTTGCCACTTCTCTTTTGCTGGTACAGCTTGGCACATTCAAGGTCAGCCTTTCTCATTCTCGCAGTGCACGTGTGGTTGTGAGCACTTGCATCTGATTCCTCTAGTGCTGAGACCTGTCCAGGGGTATTATATATCTAATCTTAAAATAGGTTCACCAGATGTTTAGTACACGCCAGTAGTGCTGTGTGATTATTTAGTGAGGATTATATTTCTTTAAGTTTTAAACAGTAGTGCAATTGTGCTGTATTTTTAATGATGCGTTCATTTCAGTGAGTGCTGCCGGTGCTGCAGTGGTGGAAGGCAGTGTTCTTGAATCCATGTGATGCATCACCACCACGTGCTTGGTGCCTTGCTACTGGCTTGGTCTTGTGAGGTGTTCATCACAGTCCAAAAATAAAACTTGCTCACAATGTGATGTATGGAATAGTCTTACAGGGGAAGATAAGGGAGAGTTTTATTGCTTGTATCACTTGACATTTGGGCTGAATGAAAACTGGAAAATATTATGCCACAACAGTAGCTTTTCAAATTGCCTCTGAGTTTGCAAGAAGCAATTAACAAACCTTTATAATCCATTATATAGCTTTCTTTTCTTCATTCCATTAGCTTAGTTCCATAGAATTTCTTTCTTTTGGTGAATGTCAAGTAATCCCAAAGGGTAAAGGATTTTGTTGGAAAAACTGTTGCTCACCTTTCTGTCTAATTCTGATGTTCTGTAAAAGGGTTATATTAATAAACAAATGATTGTTATAAACAAATGGCATTCCAGCACCTAACTACACAGACCCAGCATTTCACTGCAATCAGTTTGAACTATAGCTAGTCCTCTTCACTCTCCCTTGCCTCAGGCTGCAATGCTCCCACTATAAAGCAATTGGTCACACCTCATTATTGGGGTTATTTGCAATAGTGTGCAAAGGACCAAGTAACAGATGTTTTGAAATGGCTAATCAATTTTTATAGATTTAATTAGGTTGATGCCTGCACGTATTTCCAATGTGCTTTTTCACCAAAGCTAGGGAAATGATCTTAATTACAAATTCAGTCAAGCCTCTGTGAGGCTCAGGCTCCAATGTTAGAGCGTAAGTATTACTTGCATGCTATTGCGATATTCTATTTTGGCCACTTACACTGGAGATTCTTGTCTCTGAACTTCGCTCTTAGAAAGTTACATTTGGACTTAGATGTGTGACACTTGTTGTTTGGAGTGACACACACAAATCCCCATATACCAGAATGAAAATTCAACCCTAATCATCAAAGGGAAGTGAGGACTAAATGAATGTGTCATGCATATCCAATTTCTCCACTGATCATCCAGAGAAAATAAATCACAGTGGATGTCCTTCCATTTCTTCTTTGTTTCAAGAGCTAGAAGGAGTTCTCTGTTAAAGTCACCCTGGGTTTCCCGAGGGAATACTAAAATAAATTAATATTGTCTGATTAAATGTTTTGACCCATATTTAAACCACTGGAAAATGATAGGCCTATTTTATCATGGCAGCAGGCCAGCCTTTTTTTTTTTGTGTGCTCCTGGAATCAGAGGATAAAACTGGAGGATCACATCTTAACTGAACTAATAACCAATTTCATTCATTTTTAATAATTTTTTTTTGTAACTGTACTTTTTCAGATAGATTTCTCATGTATCAATCTCTGAGGGATGTCTAGTGTCCATCTGTGCTAAGATCTCCTGTCATCTTCCCATTATACATCAGAAAAGACTGCAAAAGTGATCCACAGAAAAGAAAAGAGATAAAAATGGGGAAAGGCATTGCAGGAAGGTCTGGCTTGATTAAGTGGAAAATTTTAAATGGCACACATTGCAGATAGGTATCCAAGTCACATTGATTTCAATGGGAATAAGATAGCTTACAGTCCCTCATCTCTCTGAAATGTTCCCTTGCACCCTAAGGCAATTTAATTTGGAAAGAATTGTTGGAAGAAATATGATAGGTGTATAAAATGAGCAGTATAAAAAGCATGCTGCCACAGCAAGGGCAGTGCCCTGAGACCCAGAACCTGCTCAGAAGTTAATTGAAATCAATTGGAAAGACTTCTGTTGACTTAAATAAGCTCTGGATCAGCCCTTGTGAGAGCATCTTTCAACACCCAGGTCTACCACAAAATTTTTGAATGGCTCAAGGCAAGTAATTCAGAGCCATATCCAGAAAGGGGGCCAGATATTGTAATGGGGTTGCTCCAAGTGAAGAGAGTGTGAAAGGTTGTCTGTGCAGTCTCACACTAGCCTCACACTCATTTCAGAAATGTGTTATGATCTGCTAATGTAAAACAAATAATAATTTGTCTTTAACCTATGGTGCTTACAGTTATAGGATGCTGTCAAGACAATTTAAAAACACTTAAAATATTAGGATAAGGCATTTAGGATTTAAAAATCAGCATCTGTAATCAGATTAGTTTTGATAAAATGTCACAGGCCACCAATACTCATGTCTCCCAACATAAACTCACCACCAGCTGGAATAATGAAGCAGATACCTCAAAGGAAGAATATGTTACTGTTAAGCAATTTGTTTTATGTTTACATGTTCACTCCAAAAAAAAAAAAGAGAAAGTAAAATTATCACTGATCTTGTGAAAGCTTCACCAGAGTCAGACTTAGAGAGAGGTAACTTGCATTTGAACTGAATTCCTGCTGCTTTGCTGCTTATATATTTATATTAGCTAAAGTAGCTTCAATACAAAAGGAAGAGACCAGTCCCAGAAACTCAGAAGACTGGAAATTAAGGTAACTTTGGAGAGATGGGAACACGCAGTTCAACCTCATCCACTGAAAAGGCAGAGGAATTTAAATTTTCCTGACATTTCTCTTTACTAAAAATTTATTTTCAACTACTTAGAATTTTATTGAACTGGAACTATTCAGGTTTAATTTCTCCCTTTGAATCCTGTCTTAACTCTTAACCTTCTTCCTGCCTGTCCTTATGAATGGGTTTTTTTTTTTTTTTTTTTAATCACGGGGGTCCTGAGAAGTTTTCTTGCTTCTTTCAAGCATGTGACCTCACTTGTAATGTCTGTGACTCTGCTTACAATTTTCTCTTGAAACTGAGAGGCTAAGGACACAACTGTGCTTGTGAGAAAAATCAAGACAAATGATAAAATTCTTTCAGGAGTATTGCCTTTCTCCTGGGCTGAGTTCAGCTTAAGCTGATTGATAAAGTTTTCCTGAGGCTACATATTTTTTGGCAATTGATCAGCTTACTGGAAAAAACTATGTGACATGTCAAGTTCTCTATGAAAAAAACAAGTGGAAAGGGGAAAAAAGGAAGAGGAAATGTATGGTTTTAAAAGCTTCTTTCTCTTTTTTATAGCTTTTTGTCCTGAAAGTGCCCTGTTGAAGAAAAAAATAAATGGAATAGTCCATATATTGTAACTACAACCTAATTGATTTCTTTGTGAACTATGAAAGGTAAGGGAGCTTTCAGTACCTAAGATGGATTATATGCTCTTTGGTTCAAGGAGACCACTGTGAGGTTTCCAGAAATCAGAATTAATTTCGTATGTGATTTTAGGCAGACTTCAGGCTTTAGCCTTTTCCTGGCTGAAGGCTGTTTTTGTTTTCCCTTGTTTCCCAAGCATGAAGCAATCAAATGGCTTTGCTTTGGTCTGTTTGCAGACTGCATGGTAGTCCTTGCATTCCAGATTGTATGTGTGTAATTTTCGGAAGATTAGTAATGATGTTTTAATGTAGTATTCACATCTTCTGTGTCTCAGGAATTTATTATAGAGAGGCACAGAAGAGAAAACAATTTCTATTTCTGTCCCTTGTTTTCTCCTTGTGGAATGCAGTGGAAGAATATTTACCTGGCATGATTAGCTCGTTGAATTCTGCTGTGGATTGTTTGGCCCTGATGGCCAATCGAATCCACCTATGTCTGGATTCTCTCTTAGAGAGGGTCACGAGTAGTGAAGTAGTTAGATATGGTAGTTAGAAATAAAATGTAGTTTTAGTATGTCCTCTTTAAATAGTATATTAATGTATTATAATATAGTATAATAAATAAATGATACAGCCTTCTGAAATAAAATCAGACATAATTTCTTCCCAGAGGATTTGCCGGCATTCTCGCCACAACAAATGGTAACCACAACATTTTACCACAGCCAAGGGCAATCCAAGTAAAAGCTTTGTGGACTGTGACTGATGAGTAGAGTTTTTGCCACTTCCTTCACTCTGGGATTGCTAGCCACAGTCTCATCATAGATCTTTTTTTAACAGTGGATGGAAAATGGACTGCATTTAGGAGTGTATTAAAGCATCTGACTTTTCAGACAAGATTCTTTAAGTGCAAAGTATCCTGGTATAATCATATTTATTTTATATTTTGTATGTAGAGACGTGTCTTCCTCAACACTCTTACTTGAACTGCCTATTAGCCAGCCAAAATATTTAATAACTTGGATTTAAGAAAGCATCAGTTAAACTAAGATTTCCTTAGGCTCTGGTTCAGGGTTTCCCGGATGGGGCTGAATTTAAGGCACGCTCCATGTGTGAAACCTTATTTTCTGTTCAGAGCCTGTGTTTGCAATGGCTTTTGTGTCTGGGAGAGTGATGTATTCCTTAGAGACACTGTATGACTTCCTTTCTCTCTAGGTACAAGTGCAAACATTCAAAATGTTTGTGTGATCTCTGCTTCTGTCTCTCTCCCTAAGAAAACAGCCTTTTCTTCTTCCCTACTTTGACTGTATCACTTTCAAGATCCTCCTTAGATGCATGGTCATGCCTTTTATTAATATAAATTGTTGGCCATCTTCAAGCCACCTGAACCATGGAGCTTTAAGGACTGTGAGACTTACAGGACCTGCAAACTACTTAGTTATATCAACTTTTATGCTTCTTGCTTTCCAATGGATTTTTCATTTTTCATTGCCATTCCAGAGTTTGCTTGCTCCAATAATCATGGATAATGGGACACCTAGCAGTATCTAATCCTTCCTCTTGCCCCAAAGTTGGGTCATGTTTACCTCATTCCTGACAGATATTTTGTGCAACCTATTTTTGAAACTGCTATGGCAGGTGGTTCAAAATTTGACATATTCTCTTGTTTGCGATTAGCAGGCTTAATCTGAATTTCTCTTGCTGTGATTAAAGTCTACTTTCCTCTATCTTCTTCACCCTGGGTATCAAAACCAATTTATTCTCTTTAAAGGTTATTTTCTGCTTTCATTCTTTTCATTTCTAGACTAAACAATGCTCTTTCCATCATCCTTTTTTTTGTGGCTCTTCTTTTGTAGGCTTTTGGTCAGTCCTATCCTTTCTTCTGAATTTTTCAATCCATTTCCTAGTGAAAGAACCACTGCCAGAGTGGATGTAGTGTTCTTACTGAGGCCTTATCACCACCAAGAAAAATAAGGGAATTACATCAAGACAAAACTCCTATTTATATAGCTTAGGTTGATGGATGCCTTCTTTGCATGATATTGTTGACTCATATTCAGCTGTGATCCTCTGTAATACTCCCCAAGTTCTGTTCAGAACAACTGTTTTCTGTCTAGTCATTCCCCATCCTGTACTTTCCCCGACAATCTTTTCCCTTCCTAAATACAGGACTTAACACCTGTCCTTCCTCAGCTGAATCCTGTGTTTTTCACAGTTTCTCTGATCTCTCTAAATCACTCTGAAAACTCTTTCTCTGGTCCAATTTGCCTATAGCACTTTACTCCACATGCACATTTCAGCTGTGTGATCTGTTCTGTTACCCAGACCATTGAATAACAGTATAGGAAAAGGAATTAACCCTTCCAGATTTCCAAATTATACGCCTTTCTAGTTTGACAGCAGACTACTCGTACCAGCTGTGAGTGAAGGTTTCCAAGAAGCTGTGCATTCATTTTTCTTGTAGCCTCATCTACAGTATGCTACTAGTCTCTTTTAAGATTATTTTCTGCAGTGGTGGAGCTTTTGCTGTGTTACCTGTGACCATGAGTTATTGCTCTTTAATTCATGTTTCTTTTTACACCAATATTTATCTTTGCTGTTTGTTTTCTATGCCCTTCCTCACAAGATGCTGATAAAGTGGTAAACTACTGAAGTGGGAAGTAATGAAGGAGAAGCCCGCCAGAGCTCAAGTCATAATTTTTTTTTATTCTTATTTTTTCCCTATCCTAGATGACACATTTAAATAAACTAATTTGACATCACAGTAATAACAGTTACATTTTTTTCCTCCATGGAAAACATTTTGGGGTTTTTTCCCTCCATAATTGTCTTTCAATACAGCTGTTTCATTTTTCAATCTCTAGGATAATTATTTACAAAATTTACTTTACAATCCTATATATTGTATATTCTTCAGCTTCCCAATAGGAGAACAACTTTAAAAGTCCTTGTAGATTTTTGAAGGGGAAGAAGCAGGTGAAAGGTTAGCAGCTGTGATAGTTCAGTGAAACAAGCAAGAACTGTAGGTTCTAAACTGAAAGGCTAATTTTAGAAGATCACCTCAACAGGTGAGCAGATCATTTCAGGTAACTTCAGAGTCCTTTGCTTCTCTGCATTAAGTGTCAGTGTGCATTTCTCTGTTGACTGTTACCCTGAATATATAGATTGCAAGAGCTGAGTTAGATTCCAGATCAGCAAGGTCATGTTTTCCACTGGAAATATTCCAGATGATGATAAACATCATCAAATAACTTCAGGCTCACCATGAATGTTGATGAAAGCATATCTCAGACTTCAGGGACACATAGTCTCACCTACCTTATCTAAATGCCATGAGAGTTGTTTGAAATCACTGTAGTATCTATGCAGCAAATGCTACATGGATTTGGCACACTTTTGCAAGACTCCTTTTCTTTCAACTGTAGAGCTGGCCTCTCTGCACTAGACTGCCTATGGTTACATGGCTGCAGGTCAGAATGTCAGTGGATTCCCCACTCTTGTTCACGCAGGGCCCATGGTTCCCTCAAGAAGGTTGTCTCAATGTAATGGCTCAGTGCCACTGTCTGGCATGCAGAACATTCCTGGTTTGTCTCCGGAGATCCGCACTGCAAGTGCTGACATGTAACACCACAGCTGTGCAATTTGTCAGCGGACAAGGGGAAGGAGCCGTGCCTCGCTCCGTCAGGAGGCACTGCAGCTCCGGCCTTGGCTCTGCGCGAGCGCCGCAGCCCCCCGAGTCAGGGCACCTCGGCAGCTCACGCCAGCAGACACGGCTTGCACAAGTGGCCTGTCAAAAACTGTCCTGCAGAACATCTTTCACAAGTGAGAGGTCCCAGGAATGATCTGTTTGCCATAGACCAGATCACCATATCCTCGCTATAACCAAACATCATTTATAGGGGCATAAATTGTGCAGTCTTTGGTGCTGTTCTACTTAGGCAGACTTCCAGAAATTGCTTGTCTTCATATAAAATATTAAAAGACTCTACTTTATAATCTAATTTATGCCCAGTTTGTCCTTGTGTGTCAGTAGTATTTATCACTATCAAATGGTACTCAACAGTTATGCAAAAATCAGTGTTTTACCATGGGTAAAGAAATCATTAAGTTTAGACTTTGCCTCCAGCTATGCATATATCCTTAGAACTTGCATGCACATAAAGAAGAATTAGTGTTTAAAGACTTGACAAATTAAGCTTTTTAATGGCTGGATATTACTTCTAATATAGTATCTTTAAAATTAAAAATTACTGAAGTAAAATCTGTACTAAATATATTAATTATGGGTATTTTTATTAATAGTGAAGATGTAGGAGTTATTACCTACCATTTTGGCAATAAGAGGAAAACTTCCCCACTCATGCATTAGAAAAGAGTGGGGTAAACAAATAAATAAGCAATTATTGTTAATTCTCTTGTGCTTATGGGGCCATGAAGGATGAGAAACAGAAGTGAGGATGACTGGAAGCAGACCAGTTACACCATGATATGAATGGAAGTATGTAATAGTGAAGGCATGGAAAGATAATTCAGGTTATTAACACGCATATTTCAGTTATCTAAAGAGCTGAGAGTAACATCAAGGATTTTTTTAAAGCCCATTTTTTCTCAGAGTATTTTAACATTCATTTTTTACTGTTGCCATTGTGTTTTCTTTAATTACATTCTGCTGTTCTTTAAGAAGTTGGGTAATATAGTTTAAAGGGTAAACATCTGCCCTTTCTGCAGCTAAAAAAGAGCATGATACAAGCCATTAATGACATAAACCAGTATTCTGGGATCAAAGAGTGTGTATACCTTCTAGGTAGGATCAGTTGCACATTCCAATATTTTCTAAATTTATAATATGTGAATTGAGGATTATATTGTCACTGACTCAAGGTGCTGAGGGAGTACACAGCTTCTCACAGTACCTGCAAGAAGACATCATTAGTTTGTTCCACACTGTTCTGCATCAGGCTTAAAATTCTGCACGGTTTTATTACCTGGCTGTCCCAGCATATTTCAAAGTCTCAGCTATCCATAGTTGAGTATCTAATAGCTTATCATCAAAAGTTATCCTTTTGCATCTTGATCTGCTTGACTCTTGAAAGCACATGATCTGCACACTGAAGCAGTCAGTCCAGCTTCTGAGTTTTGTTTTTCACCTTTCAGAGGTCTGGAATCAGGCTGTATCTCTTGTTGAATCATTCATAAGCTTAATTTTCCGGTTATTCATGGGGTGATTGTTTTGCTCCTAACCTAATGTGTTTAGTTAAATTCTTCAGGTGATTCTGTTCTCCTATAAAAACATCTGCTCTATAACTAACTAATTCTAAAGGGCTAGATCTCCCCTGTATTTTCCTTTCAAACTATTGGGAAGCTTTCTGCTTTCAAATGTCAAGAAAATTTTGTTTGCTTATAAAGCAGCTTTCAGGCTTGAGCTAAATTTTACCTGGTCCTTTGTAAACGTACCCTGAGTATTTCTGAGCACCACCATTTCATTGACATGCAGTCATGAGCAGCAGAGCCCACACAGGTGCAGGAGAATGCAAAGCCAGAATAACTGCAATAGAACCTACCAGTTGTGGCCACCTGTTGCCATTCACATCCAGTGAAAAGAAAATCACTGAAAAGGAAAAAGTTAGAAGTGGTGCTGATTAAATATTTTTCAGGAGAAGCTTATAGAAGTAAATAGAGACTTACCCAGAAGGCAGATTTCACATACCCAGGTACTGGAAGTTTCAGCTTCAGTCTTCAGCTTCTCTATCCAAACAATGATCAGAGAGAACAGGAAAATATGTACAGCAAGCTTCAGAAACAGGGTTCAGTGTAACCTGGAAAAACCTAATACGTTGATAACCATAAACTGACTGGACTAAAGTGTTTTTCATTTTTTTCCCCCTGAATTTTCCTTCATTAGTTTTGGAAGTTGAGTAAGAGAGTGCTTTCCTGCCTCTCTCCACAGTCTGTTAAGGAGTACGATGTTGCCATTCTTCCTAGATGAAGTCTTTTATTCCTGCAACTGGATACTTATGTTACTTCAGTCCTATTTCAGAGATGACATCTCATTCTACATGAAATCATGTTTGTATTTTAATGACTATTGCTGCTGCAGAGCCATCACAACACTATCTAGATCACGCTTTATATATATGAATTAAAGTACCTGTGCACAGGAGTAACAATAAAAACCAGAGTTTATTCTCCATTGTGTCTGGGTGCCTTACCCACTTCAGGAATAAACCATGTTAGACATGCAGTGGTACCTGAACTGGTGCTGCTCATTGCAGCTTCAGTGAGTCAGACATTTACACCAGGGCACAACATGTACGGCTGGGCCAGCCCTGGCCCTGAGGTACTTGTGTTATCTAGCTTTTCCATCTTTCATTTTTTTCCAACTGCTTCTTTTCCCTGATAATGAAGAGTTGATTGTATATTAATTTTCAGAAAATTACAATTAAGGCAATTAATTCTCCAAGGTTTAAATTTCAGGTCACAGAATTAACAGATTCAGGCACAAACCAATGAAAGGCCTTAGTCAGACTAATAGGCAGATTGACATTTTTATTCTTAGATGTGTTTCCTTGCTACTGTGAAACTCTATGGTTAAATAAGCTCTTAAAGCAATGAAATAATTGTTGTTTTTGTTATTTGATGTTGAACTATTTGGGAACACAGTATCCTGTGTGTGCCTCGCTCCATCACTTTCCTACTTTATGATCCCTTGCTTTTTTTCCAGGTTCTGCCTGTGCCTTTCTTGGTCTGCTCCTAAAAATGAAATATTCTGGGTGTGAGTTCATTTACGCCAGAGAGCTGCTTCTGATTTATCCTCATGCATGTTAGAACAGCAGTTAGATCAGGATTTCAGTTTTAGCATGCAGACTGCTGCAACTGGAAACTCCAAAAAGACATTGTAAGAGGTGGGGATCATTTAATTGTGTTGGGAGATGCAGTGAGCATTTTAATCTCAGCTGAAATTACTAGCCAGAAGTGGGTTTTGCATGAGCTCTCATTAATACCCATGGCATAGATACTTTTAAAAAAATCAACTTTTTAAATTTAAAATCATAAATATTTAATACATACGAGATCAGCAACAGGAAACTCAGTGTTTTGTTAATATTTTTAACAAAATCTCTATTACCTGACAGTTACACAAACACAGAATATGTCTCTAGCCAAGGGGAAAAAATCCTACAGCTCTGATTTCTCCATGTGCATAACTATGTTCCATATTAGGAGAATAGGAACTTGTGTAGCTGTTAGCACTTGTTCAGTTCTACTGCCAAACCCAGACCCTAGAACTTGTTTTTTGGACCAGCCACTGTTGTTTCTCTCTTATGGCAGTTCTCCAGAAATACTGTAAGGGTTGGCCGGAAAACTGCTTATATTGATTTTTTGAATAAGAGAGTCCATGAACATCGGTCAGTCTGTGCTTGCTCACACCCACCCCCTAATTTCTCTGTAGGACAACCTCTGAGTGAGCCTTTAATAGTGCCTTGTGGTAAGGCAAGGACCACCTGGTGGTGAGGGGTCAGTGCTTTTGCCACACCACCTCATGCCGAGCCAAACGCTGGGATATGACAGAAAAGAAAAAAAACCTTGACAAGAAGCAGACATAGGGATGAGAACTGTTAAAATGAATGGAGAAAATCTTTGCAGAGTTTTAGGACCCCATGCTGAGACTGAATGCCAAGTTGTACAGTGGATATATTAAGTGCAGAAATAGTAGTGCCTAAAACACACTTGATCCATTATTACAAGTGATGTAATATGTCTGTGTGAAGTAACACATTCTTGTGACTATCCACCTCCTAATCCAGGGCCATGCATTAGTGTCATAGCTGTGCTTCTGCTGCCCTCTGAGCCATGAGTCACCATCTTTCACTTCCTCAAATAATTACAGGCAGCAGTGGCTGTTGCTTGATCTCAAGGGCTTTGACTGCTACTCAGGAAATTCACACAAATCCACTTTTCTGTGGATGGTCAGTAGACACCTGGGATTTGCATTAAACTTTGGGCAGAGATGGTCCCACATGTTAAAACTTTTTTTCCCGTGAGTTGCCTCACCTGTCTGCCAGACTTTACCTTTTCTTTGCTGCAAGATAAGGCATCTTGTAGCTACACAGTGCTGACCACCCCTTGGTCCTTGCTGAACCAGAAAGCACATAATTTGTAAGTTTTTTTCCTTATGGGAAAGGATGTAAAGCTCCATTTTCTTTATTTCTCAGAATATAGTGTAAGTCAATGTGTCTAAGCAAGTATTGATGGCTACTCATTTTTAGAAGGTGCATTTGGTGTTACATTACCATTAAGTAACTGTGCAACTAAAATCCGGCCCAATTCTCCACTGCTCTGCACCTGGTTGGTGCTCTCCGTCTGCAAAGTGTAAAGTACGTGATTAATGCAACTAACTTAAAATTTTCCAGTCACCGGAGGTGGCATTTTGTTCCCATTTAGAAGGCAACATACTTGTAAATGACTGTGCCAGGTGCAGGGGAGGAGAACCTGACCCCTTCAAAATTCATCTTTTCCCTGAATTAGGATTAAGTTTTCAAAGGAACCAGGATGTTTCTGCTTTCCTCGATGTGTGTGTGTTTGTGCTGGGGAGAGGGTGTGTGGCAAGCAGAGGTAGTGCAGGAACAAGCATTGAAATGGTTTTTGACTTGTCTCCCTCTAATAAACAGCACATTACAAAGACAGCAAGAGCTAGAAGAAACATTTTCAGTGTTACTTGTTTAATGCAAGAGTGCAACTTCTGCTCCATCAGTCATCTGAAATTTCCTCCCAAAATGTGTGCAGGTAAAACTTTTTTTGTCACATTTTATCATCAGGCAGCAATTCCACTCCGTAGTCCTGTGCTATAACAGCTGCAGGTAAAGCCTTCCTGAGTAGGTCTTCATCACGCTAACCTAAGTGTTTGGAAGCGGGGAGCCCAGGATCGACATCCTTCACTAAAACCCCATCGTGGTTGGGCCAGAGGGGGTTGCTATAGAGATGACTTGTTACTCGAGAAGGTTTATTAATTGGCTGGGATACACTCTCCTTTCCCGTTTTATATCAGCCGACATAGCCTGTGTCTGATAAACGACTGATAACATTTCTTCAGAGGTGCTACCAGCGGGAGATTAGAACAGTACATGCGCTTTTTTTTTCCGCTTGCCCTTGGCGTTTGATGATCGTAAACTATTGCCGGAGTGTGAAGGGGCCGGCGCTGCTCACTCTTCGCTGTACAGCCCGTCCTTTGCCACGCGCGGCCCCCGGGACCATCCCGGGCAGGGCCAGGTGCGCCCGAGCCCCCCTGCCCCGGCTAGGACACAGGGCAGAGGCGCCGGGCTGCCGGGGGGCGTGGGTCCCTCCCGTCGGGCAGGTGCGGGCGGAGGAGGGAGGGAACGGGCCCGGCGCCCAGGTGGGGCCGGGCCGGGGGCTCC
>VZTT01067960.1:18418-40505 GCA_013400855.1 Buphagus erythrorhynchus
CCGGTGGCGGTGCCCCCCTTCCCTCCCCCCGCGCCCAGACTGACAGCCGGGCGGGCGGAGGGTCGGCCCGGCACCGGCCCTGGCCCTGGCCGTGCCCGAGCGGTGCCCCGCGGGGCTGAGCCTCGCTTCGCCCTGCGGGTGGCGGCGGGCCCGTCCCCGCTGTTAAGGGCACGGACTCCCCTAAAGAGCGGCAGTGGCCTTGCTGCCCTCAGAAGTTTCTGCCCGAAAAGCCGCTCGTGTCAGTTTCCCGAAGATTCGCCCCGGCACCGCGTCTTCCGCGCCCGGGAGCTGGGCCGGGAAGTTTCCGTCGCTTGCCCCGCGGCGGTGTGTGCCGCCTGCCCGGCCGCCGTTCCGCTGCTGCGGTCCCTCCGGCAGGCCTGGAGCGAGGGGCTCCTGGGGTGCCAGAAGCGATCGCATCTCTGCAAAACTGTCGTGGGGAAAGTAACTTGTGCGGGCGTGAGCGTTCTTGTAAATGAATGCAGTGGTGCGAATGGCATCTTGCTGTTTCGTTTTCCACCCAGAAAGAGGGGAAAAAACACTTCTGCTACACAGATGCAGTGGTGCCATTGATCCGTACCAGGCTAAATGAGAAGCTTGAAGACAAACCGAATGCTCTGTAGTTAATAGGTGAAGCATGAGTAAGGCCTAAGCTGATGATCTGTGCTTATTCAAGGTGGTTGCGTGTACTGTGTCTGATTTTTCCCCAACTCATAACGTATTAAAAGAGGTAAGGACTTTTAATCTGCTAACAAATACCCGGCTATGGAGCTATTAGAATTGCCTTCTATTATTTTAAGATTTGCTGCTTGAGTTGATGAGCAGGACACTGGGTGCTGCGCAGTGGTGAAGGCTGAGAACCGCTTTCGATATCATGTCCCAGACTGCCAAGTGGATGAGCCGGTGCGCGGCCCTCAAGCAAAGCGCGAGTATGACAAAGCACTGAGGAGCTGCCACGGCCTTGCCGCTGGGCTTGAGCTGCCTTCCTGCAACAACCCCTTCAGCAAAGGCGCTGGCTTAGGCATCTCCATTGTCACTTTCTGAACAAAACCCAACAACGTAACTAATGGGGGAAATGCTTTCAATTTTCTCACATTTGCAAAATACACACATGTATAGAAATACTTATGTGCAATGTGCAATGACGTTACCGTAAATTTAAAGTATGAAGGTTATTTTAAGTTGGGAATCACATCAGCTTTTATAAATATGTAAATTACTGGACTTTCAAACTTTCTGCAGAATGTGGTCCATAAATTTGATGCCTAATTTTCTTTTAATCTGTTTGCTTTTAAATCGTGGTTTGTAACTTAATCGTGAAAACGTTCAAGGTTCTTGTTACCTACATTTTTATTTCTGATTGGAGATTTGCACTGAAACAGAAACACTACTGGTCTCTTCCTAAGTCCACTGGGCTGTTGCTGTGGTACGTGTGAATTATTGTGAAACCACAGAGTAATTTATACTTACTCAAAATCAGTCATAAATTTTAAACTACAGTCTCTAAAGATGACCCTTATTTTCTCACAATCACCAAGACTTTATGTGGCTGTGTGTTGCAAGTCAGATAGGTAGATCTGTTGAGAATACTTCATGATCATATTTCTGATGTGATGTGTGTTACATATGAGGGCATCACATTCTTGCTAGTCATGTTTCCTAGCAAACTATAGGTAAGGAAACTTGAAATTATTTCCTTTTGACCCTACCTTTAATGGAAAGATTTGAGAGAGATGCCGTGTTCTTTGTCACGTTAATGTGACGCAGGGTGGCAAACATCAAACATCTCCATCTAAGGTCCTGCAACTTGATCATACAGTTTTGTAACTGTGTGGCATAATTTGGTGTGCGCCTCTTTACCTGACAATTAATAAATGCACTGAATTGGAATCGCAGGCAAATTGTAATTTGTTTTGCTGATAATAACTTCATATTTTATAGTTTAAACTAAATATTTAGTGAAAGATTAGAAGAGAGATGCAAGGGAATATCCAAAATTACTCTTCCAAATTTATTTCTAATATGCTAGAACAGGTATTACGACTGATAAAATACAATGGAAAGGAAAGCAGTGATTCTTCTACAAAATGAAGTCATGGTTTCGTTAAAGGAAAGAAACACTGATCTTGTTTTCTGAGCATTTTTTCTTGACTTTTTTCCAACAACTGCCATCTTTTTGCTTTGCAAGCTGCAGTAAACAAATGTGCAGTTGCAGAATGTGAATTCAGAGTCAAGTAGATCAGAATATTCTGTGGTGTTTAACAAAACACCTCCCTCTTTCAAGTCTTTCACTACAATATAGTATAAAATAAACATTTTCATTATACCACTTAAACTTTGAAAGCTCTCTGGATTCTTTCTTTCTCCCCCCTCAATAGTTTTGTGGTGAGGGTTTACAGATGTTAGGTGAAGAGCAACATAATTTAAAAAAAATGGCTTCCTACAGGGCAGCTGATAAAGCTTCACTTTGAGTGCCAAGCTTTGAACAAGGATTAAAATTTAGTGAAACTGGAGATCTGAAATGCCTTAGCAGCTACATTGGCTGAACTCATGCAACACAGGTAGCATGTACTATATTCTTTGAATGCCCTTCTGCTTTAACATTTATAATGTTGTTTTAAAATGAAAGTATTAATAAACATCTAGTTTGAAATTCCCTGCTGATAGTATCCAATTACAATAAAATATAAATTTAAATATGCTCTCTACATGTTGTACTTTTTCCCCCTGAGTGACAACGTCAATTGCGTTGATAGTAAAGGTCCAATGATAAGATTTACAAAAAAAGCATTCTGTCTATGCAGGTTGTTTTGATGTTTGGTGGGAAAATACTTCTTATTTTCCAAAACTAAAAGCCTTATTGCAGTCAAAGCCCTCAAGCTGTAGAGCTGAGAATGAGAAATTGCTGGGAAAGGGAAACCTGAATTTACATACTTCAGAGGATGACTTAGAAAACCATACCCTTCTGTATGAAATAAAGCAGAAGAACTGAGAAGAAGAACAGTTGTAATGGTGTTGGCCAGTGATCACAGCTGGTTTCTGCTGCAGTTGTGTGGAAGGAGTGGAAATGCAGGATAGGATCTGTAGTGTCAGCAAGTGAAACACGTGTTGACTATCTCTGAAAAGACCAATGCGTGTTTGGAACTGTTGGCTTGGGGTTTTTTCCCCCTCTCTGGGTAAGTCTGCTCTTATGAGAAAATTTATATGGTTTGAAAGTTTTGTTTATAATTTGCGATTGCATTGCAAAATTTAATTTTTAGGTGACAGGTCAATGTGTGACAAATTTTAGTACCTGCTGTTTAGTACCGGCTGGAGTGGCTAAGCAGCATGAGAGAGTGAAGACTCCTATTAATAATCCCAGGTGTGGGATTCATTGCAGTCTGACAGAGCAACTAGCTGGAAATAAGTGAGAGAAAGGACTGAGTGGTGGCTGTGGGTTAACTATAGAGATGTTGCATGAAGAGTGCTTTATGTGAGAGTTCTTGCTGAAAACATTTGCCACAAGTAAACTCTGTGATTATAGGAGACCTCATTGTATTGAAATCCAACTCTTCGTGTGTTTTTGTTTCTAATGATTTGTCATGGGTCATATTTGTCCAGTGGAAATGGAGCAGTTTTTAACTCCTTGTGTTGATGTAGGAATAAATGTTTGGTTTCCAAATTGAATAAAAGGCACCTTAAAACAATGGGGGGAAAACCAAAGTTGATATTTTTTTTCCTAAGGGGTTGTGCCCTGGAGATTTTGAGCTCCTCTGGAAGGAAGATGGAATTTCCAACATCTGTGCCCAAGTTGTCATCAGTTTGTGCCAGTTCTGGGGGCAGAGAGGAGGAAGCAGGCTGGTGCTGAGTGCTTTGAGTCCTCTATTTCCTATAGCAGCAAGGAGAAAAGTTGTTGGGAAAAATCACCTCCAGTTTATCTTTTTTTTAAACTATAACCCATTATGTTAAACATGTGGGTTTTATTTTTTTGCTTCATTATCTGTTTGTTTTGTGTAGTGTGGTATTTTCTTTTTCCTTTCTTTTTTTTTTCCCCTCCCCAAGTCAACATCTCTCAGGAGAGATAAAATATGAAATGTACTCCCGTTATATACATTAGTCATGGCAAATAGTTTGGCATATATGGCAAAGGCTAAGCTGATACTTAACAAGGAGAAACAGTGGTTTTACTGTTTCTCTTCTTACTGTTACTGATACAGGCTTTCCATACTTATTTGCCTTTTAAAGTACATCTCCAAAATCTGAGTTTCTTCTCTACCTGATAGGGCTCTGAAAACTCACAGAGTTTGTGTTGAAACAAATCTAACAGCCCTGACTGGCGATGAAAACAAAACAGAGAGGGCTGTAGTTGTCTTAGCTGAGCAGCTTTACCAAAACAAGGGACAGGAGCTGCAAAAGCAGCATGGTGTGGGACTTGCCAGGGAATGTGGGCAGTAAACCCTCATTGTTAAGCTCCTCCTTGTGTTTCCCATTTATTGTCTCTGTATATTATGAAACATGCAGTGGGGGAAAATGCAGTTTTTCTGGAATCGTCTGTCTTCTTGCTGTGTCATTATTGAGATTCTTCTTACACCTCACCTGAGATTAGAATCAGGACTTAAAATGCCAAATGTGTGTACCAAATGTGTGTGTGCATGGAGGGGACAGGGACAAACGGAGGGTACTTCACTTTTAAGTTTAGTTGTTTTCCAAAAGTAGCATCAGTGATTATAATTATCTTCAAGTCACATGATTAAAATTTCTTTTTAAATTTCTTTATTTTAAAATTTATTTTCTTTTTTTGACAGAAAACAATGACCCCTCCTTTATATCAGCTGTGACCCAAAGGTTAAAGATGACTTAATTATATGGATGTTCTCTGTTTTAAACAAAAATGACTGAAAGTGTGGAGTTTGGGACTTGAGTTTGTTCTGTTTGGTTGATTTTTTTCTTTAATTTCTGATTTAAAACACAACAGCTTACTTGCAGAGAGGCAAAATAAAAAAATTGAAGAGAGAGCACAGAAGTACAAAAGCAGAAAGGGATCAGAACAAAAGAATTTAGAAGGAATGTGTTGCGTGCAAGCATTTCCAAGTAATCTGACTTTTATTATCAGTTATCAATCAATCCTTAGTTGCCCAGAAATGTCATATTTTAGTGGGGAGAGACATAACAGCAGTGATGCCAACTTTAGCAAAAACCTATAGAATGTGCAATTTATAAGAAGCAATATAGGAAGTGACTTCTGGAGTACAGCGCTTGGCAATGGAGTCCTCTTTTGTAAAACTCAGTTGCCTGGATGTTGCTTTTTATTGGAAATTTAATATACTGTTCCCATCAGTGGGAAGACTGGAAAATACGGTCCTTTAGTTTTCCTCTTAATTCACCACTTGTCCTTTCAGAGCTGTGGGCACCTAACAGTAACAGTTGTGTGTGACCTGCTGAGATACTGCTGTGTTGTGGTGCTAAAATCTTCCTGATCTCACTTGGAGGAAAGGAAAATGGAGATGGGAAAAACCCCAGTAACCAGTTCTAATCCTTTCTGGGGGCTATCAAAATGAGAGGAGCTAGATCTTCAAAGATATATTTTTACTTCATAGAGGCTGTAGAAATTTATTTAGCAGAAAAAAATGGGTTATTTGCATGAAATAATAATTTCAGTCACGTTAAAATACTTCAAATAGAAACTGCTTTCTCAGAAGAATAAGTTGTCTTGATTTTTCTTTTATTTAAATTATTTAATTTCATATGATTTGCAGCTGGACACTTTATCAAACTGACTTTATTCCCCTGAATATACTACTCCCTTTTTTCCTCCTCTTCATCCTTTGTAATGTTTTATAGTTGATTTAAGGATGTAATCGCTCTGTTAGCCTCTGCCCCTCTCTATGTCCAGCTGCTTTCCTTTTGTCACGCTAATGACCCATCACAGTGGAGCTGTCACTTGACACAGAGGGGGAAGCCAGAAAACGTCTCCCTTTGGGCTTTAGAAACGTTTAATATCTGTCCTGTTCTGACAGCTCAAGCCTAGCCCGTTTTACAAATGCCTCTTGCCTATTTAGAAGAAATGCCGAATAAAAGCATTGGGAATTCTGTTGCAGGAAGGAGGCAAAGGCTTGTTTTCTTAAAGGATCAGTAGGTAGGAGTGCACAAGCAGTTACTTTGTATCAGGCTAGCTGCATTTCTGAGTGTGTGTATGCAAACTTGTGAAATGGGAGTTTAACTGATACTGAATATGCAGCTTGTGGTACAATTATCTTGTGCATCTAAGGAACTACAAGGAGGATACATTTGTTGATAGTTTTCTCCATGTCTGTGTTGGAAGATGAGCTGAACAGGCAATGAGCAGGACCAGGTTGTTGTTCTTTGTGGCTGTTGCATGAATGATGCAGCTCAGATTGGTTCTTTGTCATCTCGGTTGTTTAAAGATGTGCAGCTGTGTCACCAGCCTTTGCAGAGTGCTCCAAAGATGCCATGAGCACTGCCTGACTTTGGGGGTGACTGGAATCTGCTATGATGGTTATGAGTAGTCTTAACCCCACCATGGTTTTAACTCTAAAACCTGTGTTATGTGAAATCTTAATGGCGATCACTCCTTGGAGAGAGATTCCACTTCTGGATTACTTCTTCTGAAGAAAAGACAGGGACGGGACAAGGAAGTCTTTAACTCACATGCCCTTGAGTAATGTCTTCTGCAGGATGAACAGAGAAAATGGCATTTTGGTCAGGTTATGGGCAAGCTCCCTGACAGCTTTCTGATCACCTGGCCCCT
Organism: Buphagus erythrorhynchus; assembly: GCA_013400855.1. Taxonomy (NCBI): domain Eukaryota; kingdom Metazoa; phylum Chordata; class Aves; order Passeriformes; family Sturnidae; genus Buphagus; species Buphagus erythrorhynchus. The sequence goes on from VZTT01067960.1 coordinate 25,164, forward strand.
TCTCTGACTTACCAGCTTTTGAGATAACAAAAACATCTGGTGTTATCCAGTCTTAACTTTCCTCAACTGGCCATAAAACTTGTGATTTTCTGTGGATTAGATGCAGAATTTTAGAATTCAAGCAATGTAAATGTCTTGAATTTGGTAGCGTCAAAATCTACAGTTTTATGTGTCATGGCTTTGCTTTTTTCCTGGATGTACAGAGTTGAGTTGATGGTGTCTGGTGTCTGTGAGTTAGGGCCATTTCTTTGGAAATGTGCAGGAGTTGCAGTGCATTTTTACTTATATTTTAATACTTGTCTTAGGAAACGGGCTTTAAGTACCTCTTCAACAAGTGGCTTGCTGGCTGACATTGCTTTTACTGACACAACAAACACAGTCTGTTTCTGCAGGAACAAATCTTATTTCTGGCTCTGCTGATTAACATATTTTCTCCCTAAGGGTAGATGTGCTAAGTAGTTTTGTTAAATTGATGACACATATAGTTCCTTACACTGACCAACTTTTACTGTTCTGTTTTTGGCCTCATTTAAAAAAAATATTTTAATAATGTCTTTCTCACCCTTCTTTCTACTCTTCTTGGAAATAGAGTGAGAGCAGATTAACTTCTGGTACAGAGAATGTTGCTCCAGTCCCTGCAGAGCTGGGCACATCTATGGATATTTGCGTGGTTTGTTTGAATTCTATTCCAGTGATTGTCAGAGGTTTCCTCTGCTCCTCCACATAAAATTCTGTCAGAGATTATGCACAATTCAGACTAAGGATGGCATTTGGAGAAAATGTCATCTCCTGAAACCATAGAGAGAAATATTAGCGAACTAGGATGAGATTTTTTTTTTCAGCCCTAGGCTCCTCTTATCTTCCAAAGTCTTCCATTAACACGTCTTAACATTCACACCCTTGCTATCCATGTACTCTGCACCATCCATTTGTGTTCCTCTCATGGCACATTCTTTTAAGGTCATCTACAATTTTCCACCATCCTGCCAACTCACAACCAAACATTGGCCTGTTCTCTTTATTTACTGCTTCATTCAAGGTCACTATTGTGTTGTGTAGCAGCACCTTCTCATGGTGCAGACGGGGCTGACCCTTTTGTTGGCATCTTCTGTTGACTCTGAGATGAACCAAGAGGTCTGCCTCAGGGTACCCTGCCATGCATTACACTTAGCAAAGTGTCATTGCTGCATCTGGGGGTGAGCATGTTTGTAAGAACTACAGAAGAATAGTAGCTGGGATGGTGATATAGGTACCTCTGTGGGTGGCACAGGCAAACAGGTTCATTGCTAAAGTGTTTTAATATAATCGAAGTTCTGTGGTACTTGGATCCAAGTCAACTCATTTTCTGCACTTGAACATACCTCCTCCTTCCCAGCTTCTGGTGAATAAAAAAGTGCTAGTTAAATACTCCAAATTTGACAATGAAATTTAAATTAATCACATTATCTTTGGTGGATCAGACTTCTAAAAGACATGGGATCATTATTATTCAACCTGAGTTTTGTGCATCGCAAAGTACTAAAAGATTGAATTTCCTTCCAAATAAAAAAAAGGAGTTAAATTGAAATTTGCAAGGGCTAGAAGTGACTGCCATTTTGTGCAGATGGTTGAAGTATATCTGTGCAGAGTAAAGCAATATGTCTTTATTTTATAAATATACAACATAATTTATAGCATAACATAAATAATATTAGGTGACCAAGAGTTTGTTTGTCAGTGGTAAATAGGACTTGAATTCCTCTTTGGATATAGTGTATATGCTATGATCTTGTAAAGCCTTATTCATACACATGAGGATTATTTATTTGTATAAGGCTTTAAAGGATCAGATCCTATCATCTAAATTTGCAAGGCTTCATGACTCTTTACTGTTTGTTTTTTGGGGTAATTGCTGATGGAAGAGACCTAATATAGTAGAAGCCAAAGTAAATATTAGAAAGTTACCTTATGTTGCAGCATTAAAATGTCCCATTTAAAAAAGAGTATGGATCTGTGCAGGGAGGAGTACGGATCCATGCTCCTTTGTGGTGCTTAATAGCGTATTAGAGGTCTGACATGTTTTCAAGCCAGTACTCTGGCGTGTTGAAGCATCACCAGCTGCAGGGATTTGTAGAGTTGGAGGTGGAGAGGGGTGTGCAAAGAGCCCATCAGGTCCTCTGCACAGCACTGCCTTTACAGGAGGCCATCACTGCTGTCCTCCCATTTGTGCTGAGCATTTGGGAGAAATAAGGCATGGTCTTATCTCTCTCATCTAAGCTGGCTACTTGCTTTGCTTTCTGTGTAAATTCTCAGGATTTTTTGTTTGTATTTTTGCTGCCCTTTTTAAATGGAAATAGCAGATACAATTTCAGAGAAGCTTTTATAAATTTTGTATCCCCATCCATATGGCAAGACCATAAAATATCAGCAAATAATATTATTTTCTGGATCGCTGGCAAAATTTATGGAAGGAATCTGCTCTTAAACTGCAAGACAGCAGTTTGTAGTCTTTTCTGTACAACATACTGTCTCTTACTGTGTATTTTGGCAGCACTTGTAATCTCCTCCTGCTCTGTAAAAATGTGAGACCCTTTTATACAAAGATACAAGCACTCCACACGCTTGTCTTATTGGTCTGTTCAGTATGATGGATTTTTCTCGTCCCCTTCTCTGAAGCATTAAAACCTACAGTTTTGCTTTGATATTTCTGTAATTTCAAACTGTATTATATAGAAGTTGGTAGCAGTGTTCAGAGCCAAGAACTTGATTGGCAAGTTTTAGCTGTGAGTAAATTTTCACAGCTGATCCATAAATCCCCAACAGACCATTAGGAGCTTCAGAGCGGCTCTGGCAAACTCCCCTACAATAATTGTAGTTTTAAGTTTGTTATATTTAGTTTTCTCACCTCTTAGCTGGATGACAGGGGGACCTCACTAGAAGTAAGCCAGCTCTGTATCTACTTTTTTTCTCCAAGCTAGCAGTTAGCACAAATAGCACAGTGTGGGAGGAGGGCTTGCTGGTTTGCTCCTGGTGGACAAAGCAGAGACTGACCAAGACTGTGACTCGTGACAAATAGACCCCAGATCTGGGGCTAGACATTTCAGTAATTCAAGGAGACTTGGAGTACATAATTTTTAGCCCTCCACCTCCAGCCCCTGTTCTTAAGAAATAACAAAACCATCAAGGGAGCAGGAAAAAATGCATCTTCAAGCTTGAACATGACAGAGTTGTATATAACTGTGTGAGACAGAGGGGCAGCTCTTAATTTAAGTTCCCTGAGGTAATTGTACTTATTTATCTGTAGTGAAGCTGGCAGAGTGACCAGCTTTTAGGAGTCAGCACTACTCTAAGAACAGAACTGCATGGGTGGCAGCAGTGGGGGCAGCAGCCGTTGATGGTGGGAGTATTGCTGGATCACCTGGAAGCCTGGCTTGGATCCCTGCATCCCCCTCACATGCAGAAAAGCCAGTGCTGTAGGGATTGCATTGCATCTTCAGTAAGTCCTGGAGAATGCTTTTTATATAGTATTGCCAGACAGCCTAATAAAGCCAGAGAGGTTCCTATCATTCCCCTGCATTTAGATCCTGCTGGGTGGGCTCTGAGGCAAACTCAGACTTGACAGCTTGTTTGAGCAAGCAATGAGTATTTTGTATGTTTCCTTCTGAAATCAGAACTCCTTTACCAAAGATGTACTTGTCCCTTGATGCAGTCTGGTGTACCATCTTGCTGAAGGGGCAAGAGGGCTGTGTAGAAGGAAGGTGTGTCTGCATGGTAAACTCTTTCAAAGGGTATTTTTCCTTTTTCAGAAGATAGAAAAATAAATTGAATGTCTCTGTCTTCTGCCACAGAAGACCAACCTCTCATACCTAGAACCCATGAACAATTTGTTTACACAGGAGGCTGAAAGAGAAGCATTATCTGAATGATTTAGGAAGGGAAATTAGGAAGAATTGGTCCTTGAATTTTCAATACTTTTTTTTTAAATTTAGAGCAAGAAAAGCAGAAATTTCATTTATATTAAAAGCTCTTTCAAACAAAAATGCCTTCATTTTACAATTTTAATTTGGGAGGATCAGAAGCTTTGCTGATTAGGGTCTTGTTAGGATAACGACAGAGTAAGTAACTATAAATAGTGATGCGGTGAGTGATGATCTCTTCCTACAAACTTTGTGTTGAACTTTAGCAGGAGAAAGTAAAAATATCAGCCAACTATCCTCTTGCAAGGGAACATCTCTAAAATAGAGAGGTCTTCAGTGAAAACAAAAGGACTTTGTGATCTCTCCAGTCTTTAGTTTCGAGTGCTTTAACTTCATTTGATGCAAAAAGTCAAGTGGAAATTGTCTTTCCAATGGTGGGGATAGAGTGCTCTTGATGCCTGGGGCTGTTTTGATATCTGACACTTAAAACTAGAAATGCTAGGAGTGATAAGAGTAAATGAACTCATTTCATGTGTACAAATGAAACACAGAGCATGCTTTTGCTGGGAGAAAAGACTGTGACCTTCTTCTGAATAGCGTAATGGAAAGACGTTTTCAGAACTGTATGGAGCTTCTAACATAAATTGAGATTGGATTAGGTAGGATTGTGGGAAAAAACACATTGTGGTGATTAAAAATGCAAAACCATGTTAAGATTAAAAACAAAAGCTATCAGTTATATGGATGTAAACAAACTACACTCATTTTCCTAGGCTGACCTGCTTAAGTCTTGTGCTCTGCTTTATTTCCTCAAGAGCTGAATGGATGAGAAGCAGGTCCCTAAAAGGGATACCATGGTCCTTCTGTGCTTTTGGACACACAGTTCACTAAGACAGTGCACTAAAGATCATCATGGCAGAGTGTCCTCACCTAGGAAGTGCTGACCAGCAGGGTGTTAATGCAAACTTCAACTGACTTGCATTTCACTTCCCTGGCAAATAAAGTTTGCAAATGCTTATTCACAGAAGGAGCTGAAGTCAATCAATGACCAGTATTAATGGATGTGGAATTTTACAGGTGAAGCCTCAGATGAATCTATAAATAAATGCCAAACGTAAGAGGGGGGGATGTTTCTGAAGTCGTACTGCTGATTGTTGCTGTAAAATACAAGCAAGGGAATGTAACTGTGGAAGAGGACGGGAGACTTTAGTGGTCTGGTTTTCACTGCAGGATTAACTTGGACACCTGCCTAGGTTTTAACCATTGTCATCTATCAGGAAAATTAGTCTTAGTTTAAAATGTGACACCTGAGGATCTGAGGGATAATCTGACCTTCACTTGCATACTTGACACTTTGGGAAGAGTTTGAAAGAAAAATAATCTACAGGCTGGTTAGCCTTCATTTCCACCATTCCCTGAAGGACAGAAAAGTTTTCAATGTGATGCTCTTGAAAAAAAGAATTTCAGTCCTGCCCTGCTGTCAAAATTTGCCAGCCTGAAACAGTGTTGGATGGGCAGAGACCTGCTGTGGGGAAGCTTTTGCTTGGATTAGGTTAATTAGGAAGATATCAGGAAGGTGAAGGTTGAAATGTATGAGGGAGCCATACCCAGAGGAAGAATCTTTCTTTATGTGGGAAAAGTCTGTGTATTTCTGCCAGCTTTTTTGGGAGAGCCTAGGCATTATGCCAGCATTAAGTCAAACAACATTTCTTCCCTCCTGGACCCACCCACCTTTCTGGTTGGTGTTGACATTTTTTTCCCAACTCTTAATTAAAATGAGAATGAAGTTAAGGTGCAAACTCAATCATTTGCTTTTCCCTCCTCATGATAGAAAACTACAGCTTTAGTAGTTGCAGTAGGTGACTGATGGGAAAACAAAGTGTCTGTTCTGTGTGGATGTTATTTACCTGTGAAGTGGCCAGAGCAGTTGGGACATTCTCTAATTTCTGTGTATGTCTTTGAAAGTGAAGTGATTTGAAGAAGCAAACCAGAACTTTTTCCTGATTGAAAGGGTGCCTAGGCTTATGTAGGGCCACAACAGGATATTTATAGAACATACTGCATTTCCTTCACATAAAAATACGAAGGGCACTTTGCTGAGAAAAAATCCCGCTGTCCCTTTCTGTCTTTGGGACCAGCTCATCACCCAGCTAAAATTAAAACATGAAGTCAGGCAGTTCTTGCTCTCTATTTTTAAACTGCTTCAGCATATGAATGTGAGTGTGAAATCTTTCTTTAGGCCTCTCCTAACTTAATTACCTACTTATTCAAAATATTCTTATCTCAAATTGCTGAGCTATAATTATATTAATCTTTTCTGTAGACACACTTTAGCTACTTGATGTTTGTTTAATTAGTTTTATGCTTAATCTGCAGTTCTGTTATTATTTACAGTGATGGAAACCTCATGGTGAATGTTTAAAATCTGTTTTGATGTGTTAAAAAATTAACAAGTAGATAAAGATTTTGTATATCTGTTTCATGTGTTCTTCTGGAAAATATAATGAGAAAGTTCACTTAAAAAATAGATATTCAAATTAAATTAAAGTGAATGTCTTTTTATTCTTTAATTTCTTCACATCTTTTGCTTTGTGCAGGGTTATTCCTATTTTATTTTGATTTTATGTCTTGTCTTTTGTTTGTGTGAAAGTGGTGATGTGATCCCAGAACAGGAGATGCAGTGGAGCTGCTTATGTACCATAGATTTGTACCGTTTTCCTGCTGATTTAGATGTACTGAATTGTTCATCCTGCATTTCAGTGGGTTTGAAAACATTCGTGCAACTTCCTTTCAGACTGAGCTGCCTTTGCTTGCCTGGAGCTCTGCTGTTTTCCAGTGGCAGTGTCTCAGCCTGCAGAGGGTGTGCTTCCTCCTGCAAAGCCTCCTCTCCCAGCTCAGCGCCCATAGCACCCCGTCCATGAGCGCGGTGCTCGGAACCCAGCGCTGCACCCAGAGCTACCAAGGGAAAACGGTGTCTCTGTTCTCTGTGGCATTTGTCCCTTGACTTCCTTGACTTTCAGCTGTTTGGAGCACAGGCTGTGTGACTTATTCCCAGCTGACCGCTGCCACTGGAGAGGACAGTCCTGAGAGAGCACAGCTCTTCTTTGCATGCTCGTGTGACTGGCTCCTGACCCTAACCATAGTACAAAATGGGAAAAACCTCCTCAGTGTTTTCCTGGTTCCTTTGCTTTTGTCAGTGGGGAGTAGCTGTGACAACGGAGATTTTGGGAAGAGTTTTCCCTGCAGTTTCCCATGTCTGGCTAAGCAGTGATCGGGCTCCACTGTGCAGGATCCTTTGTGCTCTGTCAGGTAGATGAAGCTGGGTGAGGTGATCAGTTTTGAAAGGCATTGCCTTCATCCACATTTTCCTGCAGTGTGCATATGGGAGTCTATTTGCACTCCTACCCTTGACAGCTAAATGAGTAAATGGCCTGCTGCAAACTGTCTTTGGGGTGGCTGGTACCTGGGCATGGCAGTAAGTGTGATTACATCTGCTCAGACAAATCCCACTTGCTGTTCTGACTGCTGGACTTTTACACATCATCTGCTTACCAGAAATACCGGAGATTTCATAGATTTGGGTATTGGATGACAGCGCATTTGTATCACTGGTGAGAAACATGTTGCTATTCACAGTGGTTAGTGTCATTATAGTTAGATAGCCAGACAGTGATGTTAAGTAACACAAACCTGGAGTCACAGTCTTTTGGACACGTCTTCCCATGCCAATCTTGGTGCTTGGAACAGTTTGCCCATTAATTTGTTCCAAGCTTCCACCCCCTCCCTGCCCTCTCCAGAAAACCCTTGGCAAGCCATCTCTTCTGTAAATCCTCCTGCCTTGGCTGGCTGCTGTCTCTCTGTTCATGCTCTCCTGTACTGCTGCTCATTTTTTACTTCAGATTGAAAATTTGTCAGCACAAAGATTTATGTGAACAGTTTACATCCTGTAAAGAAATACACAGGCTGCTTATTCTTTGAGAAATATAAAATTTGGTTTTCAGTCATAAATGTAGATGTGATGTTCACCTAGACAATTAAAAAAAAAAATGCTAATTACATTAATAGATTATCTTTTCTTCAACTGAGACTGTAGTCCAATGTTAAAAATGCCAAATTAATAGTATCTGCAGAACTTCTGCTTCTGTCATCTTTGCATCTTCTGCTGCTGTTTAGCTTTCTAAACTGATTGGTTTTGTATGTTTATTTTTGTAAATGAATTAGTGAAACACATGCTTGACAAAAGCATCTTGGCAAAATCAATGGGTTTTAATGGTGTTCACATACTTCTGTGCTTGAAATGAAGCCTGAAAAATTTTGTCCTCTGGAATGTTACATTATGTTTTGGCCACTGGAAATGAAGCACCTGACAGCATTAAGCTATCAGAAGGATTTTCAGTCATGGGCAAGCAGCCATTATGTATATGTTGATCCACAGTAGGAGATCTGGACAGCTTTTGATTTACTAGTGCTCATCTGTTCAATATGAGCTGGTGATCAGGACAGCAATTACCTTCAACATTGATTGAAGAGTACTGAAAGGGAAAGAAGAATTTTGTGCATGCAAGTCTAGAAAAATTGCTGATTGTTCTTCTAGATAATCTTAAAAATGCACTTCTCAAGGTGGCAAAAAGAACTATTTTTGTAATGTCTTACCAGCTTTATCTTATTTTAAAGCAGACACTGAATTCTCTAATTTCCTTTTCAATAGATGGGGTTAAATAACTGGAGAATTGGAAACAATCTGTTTTTTAGCAGCTTGAGCATTTATCCATTTGTTTGAATGTTGCAGAGTTCACATGAATGGATTTATTAGCTGAGCTAAACATGTGGTTTTAAAAAGACTATTAAAATTCTTACATTTTCTTCATATTTGGACTTTAAATAGTTGAAATAGTTGACTTTATTTGAAGAATGTGAAGCATCCTCCTTTTTATTCCAAAAATGGTGCATGAAATGTATTTGTTTAAGTGGGTAGTAAAACTAAAGAGCCAGGTCATAAAGTGCTTTTCACTGAAATGAAAAAAAATAATGGCAACATTCCTGTCATGTGATCTGATAATGAAAGCAGACAAAATAACTTTCTTGTGTGCCATATTGTGCAGGTGGAATAGAAAACATCTATTTCAGTGTCAGTAGTAGAGATGTGTGCAATACATCTACATTTTTATGTGTGCATGTGTTTTTTGGGGTGTCTGTGTTTGTGCACTTATTTACAGTTTTATTTATGTAAGGAGCTCCTGTTTTAGAGATTATGCACAATTTTAGCTATTAATATCACTAACCTTTCCCAATGTATAAATACTCCATTCTGGTCTCCCACACAGCTGCTGTGTCATCCAAAAAGGCCTGTGCTTCTTCCACCAGGAAATTGTGTAAAATCAGTGTTGGAACAATGATGTATATGATAATCTATATTGTCCAAAATATCTCTTGGTTTCTTACCACATTCCTGGGGCTACCTGGGTCAAAGCTGACTTTATATTTTCAGGACGCAATTTTAGAAACAAATGGTTTGCCTCATTCTCCAGTTAAGATTTCAGATGATTGCATGACCTGTCACATGACCTAACTTTTACAGTAACTTCTAGAAAGTACTCCTTCTATAGGTTTTACCATATTTTTAATAAATTTGTGACAAGGTTAGCCTGACCTGATTGTTTGGAGAGCTGGAGATCATAGAAGAGTTGAGATTGTTGTATCAATGTGGCTTTGTATGGAGAGAGAGTGTGTGTGTATGTATATATATATATATATATATATACACGCACACAGATGTAGATATATTTTCTTGAACTGCGGATAATCACACTGTTGCATATCTCCTTAGGGATACTGAAGTCTTGGAAGTAAAATGGGAATGGCTGCCTGGGAAAGCCAATCCAGAGGTTTCATTTACTGAATACTCTGCAGGTTGCCCTATTAAGGGCTTGGCTTTGTCTTACTGGAAAAAATATCTTAAGGAGCATGGTGGCATTTGTCAGCCCAGGGCTATTTGTAAAGGGGATTCACTGTGAAACTAAACTGCTGCGTGTTGTTGACCCTTGCTGGATTTCAGCCGTGGAACAAGTTTCACAGAAATGGATTTAAGGGCTGTTGTGCAGACTTTGCTTCACATGTCAGAAGCAGTGCTAGTCCCTTGCTGGCAAGGAGCAAGGTTGGCTTCTCTTGTAGTGAGAGCGAGCCCTGCAGCACGTGCATCCTGGGCCAGAAATAAGCGAGGATGCTGGACATTCATCGTGGGAAAAGTGGGTGACACTAAAGACAACTGTGACTATACAAAACACAATGTTTGTCTGCAGAGTTGCTCTGTGGTGCATTCTTAGGACAGCATTTCTCTTTGGCAGCTGACCATGAGCAGATTTTTCTACACATCAGCACAGGAATAGTGGATAGACAGAAATAAGCTACAGCCCCTGTGACTGCAGTGGCTCTGCCCACTGCAAGCCTGTCCCACCCACTCCCTGAGCTGTGACCCAGCTTTCTGTGTTGCTCTCTAATGCCATCACTCTTTTGAGTCTCCCTGTACACCTAATAGAGAGTGCTAACCAGGCACTGGGGAATGTTCAAATCACCTTGCTGGTCCTGGGAAGCTCTATCCCAGTATGGTTTCTCTGAGCTAATCCACTGCAAGAATGGATTTAACAAGAAAACTTACCAGTGGAGATTTGCATTGGTACCTAATTGGTTAAGGATATAAGCTGAAAATCGAGTTTGTACTTAAGTATGTTTTTTACTAAGAACAATATCCTACTTAGGATTTCAGTAACATATTTTACAAATCACTCTTCAGATGCTCTTTCTGGAGCTCAAACAGTCGAGTTATAAATGAAGAACGGATTCAGGAGGCTTCACAGTATTAGTGATTATATTGTAATGCTTTCCAGATGGTAGAATATGATATAATCCATACTGCCCAGTTTGTTTCACTGCACTGGATACTGTTATACTCAGTAAGTAACCAAGAGACTCTAAGAAGCTCATCAGGCTGTTATGAACAATAGCTGGTTAATCCATATGTTCTTTATTACGTTATGAAAACTGCAGCTTAACAAATCACTTGGTGAATGCAGGAAGATTGATTGCTACTCAAAGCTCTTCGAGAACTGGATATGCAACTCGGATTAGCTTAGCTCAAGCTACACATTGGTGAATGAATTCCATTTTCCTCAGGGCTGTGAAGTAGTTTACATCTGTTCAATTGCAAATTCCCCTAGCTGCACTGGGTAGTTTTGATTCCTCTTTGGAGAAATGGCAGGAATGTTGATTTGTTGCTGTTTACATTGATCTGAAATAAAATCACAGCATTAGCATCACTGGTTGTGTGGGCATGGTGGCTAAGGTCAAATTAATTGCAGCTTGCAGTTGCTCATAATTCTGCCTGTGTTCGTGCAGTAATGTTGTTTACTAACTGGTGCTTTTATTAGGCTGACAGAGCATCATTTGAATGGCAAACCCATCAAATTTAAGTAGGCACTTAACTCAGGATTTTCTCAGCATTAATTGAAGGCGCCAGGGGTACTGTGTTGGGACAGGTGCAGTATTGCTGTGAAGAGGGAGGATTTGAGGAGTACATGGGGAAAAAGAGCTCCCTATTCATCCTGACATTCATCTGTGTAGGGTTTCTCACTTGAACCTACATACAAGAAGTGTTCAAGGGAGATTAGGGCTGAGGTAGGAGGTTTCAGTCTGCTGGCAGTTATCCTTTAGAGTGGGTTTTGTAAGGCACTTCTTTAAGCTATCCTACCCTTTGGTTAAATCCAGAAAAATGTGATGGAGAGAAGAATAGCAAAAGAGACATAAATACATGGTTTTACTAGCTTCTGGAAATGAAAAAATTTCCTGAGGTGGGTTTAGTATCTTGTGGTTGTCTAATTATCCGTGGACCATCTGCCATAGGTTGCCATGTTCAGATCACCAGGTTAGTTGATCTGATCTGGCATAGCACTTTCTACCCTGTCTGTAGGCTTTCAGGCAAGGAGGGTTGGAACAGGAGCTGAGAAACACGGGAAAGAAGAACGGTTTTCAACACAGTTTTTTTTTTTTTTAATGGTTGTGTGATTGTTTTACCCAGTGACTCTCTTATCTGTTTTTTATCATGCATGGCACTGATTAAATGGTAGCTGTTTTTATTTTTCCTTTATCATGTCTCTGGGGAATTTCACAGTTCAGTGTCAGATGAACCCCTTGTAGGGAAGGATGGAAAGAGGAGATGTTTGCATGATGCACATGTCTCATTTTACAGTTTCCTGATGATCTTCAGTTTGGCTGCTTGTAAGAAGCATTTGTTGTTCGTAGTCACTCAGCCAGGCTTGTTTATTGACTTAGGTTGTCTTTGCTCACTGCAGTGTTGCTGGTGATTGAAGTGCTTTGCCATTCTGATTGCTATGGCTTGTCATCTGAAACAAAATTAATGACAGTGGCTTTTGGAAATTGAAGAGTAGCAGCAACCTAATTAAATTTTTCATTAAATACTCCTTTGAGCCCAGTGGAAGAGCTATGATGCTCAGTTTCATATAAACTCTTTGCTTCTTTTTGCAAAAACTTTGTGGAGAATGGACTCACCAGTGATTTAAAGGCTGAGAAAGGGGACAGAGGGGGAGAAAAGGTCCTGAAAGGATGCTGTTTCGATACCCTTCTCCCACAGATCTTTCCCTTTTCTCCTCTGCTCCTCAGCAACTTTTTCATCTGGTTTTCTGCCACACGAAATCTTTTTAGTCTTCCTGATGTCCTGCTATGTTCGGGTCTGCAATATTCCTAGTTTCTTCTCCTTTACCAAGCCTTCTTAGATTTTAGATTTTTTTTTTTGGTGTAATAATTGGCTGCTTCTTTCTCAACAGCTGAAACTTGTGTATAAAGCACAAAGTAGAAATATCCATTGCTTCTTCCTGTTTGTAAGAAATGCCGTAGAGAATCACAGCAGACTGGACACCTGGAAGGGTTTTTGCTCAGAAATCCAGCCCACTGTCTTGGTTTAAGATGGTAGGAATAGAAATTCAACATTTATTTGACTGAGAGAGACCAGAGATTTTCAGACTTGATAGAAAGAGAAAACTTTACATTCTGGAAATGTAACATTTATCTAAAGCCTGAAAATGCTCTTTTAACAGCGACTTTCTAGCATCACAAGGTCTCTCAAAAAAATACCTACTTTCTTGATCAAGGAAGGAGCAACTGTAAATGAAATTACCTTCCTGAGGAGGAGCAGGGAACCTTCTGTGGTTCTAGGAACCCTTTCCTGTATTTTAAAGAGGCTATAAACTGAGTGGGGATCCTGCCTGGAGGATTGCTGGTGTGCAGAGCGCTGCTGTAAGCGTAGATTTTGTGTTGGCTCAGCGCACAGACTGCAGGGCTCGCAGCCGTAAGCGCAAAAGGTCAGGATCACATTTAGCCCATAACTACCAACTCTGTGATATACTATTAGTCATAGAAACTTGAGAAATTTGTTAGATACCCTGAGTTTGATTTAGATATCTCAGGACAGTTTTTAAAATGCCATTGCAGTTTAAAGTGGTACTGCCAGTAGGAAAATCAGGTGATCAAAAGACAGTGTTTTTAAAATATTTTATTTCTCTTCTGTTTTTTGTGAATTTACCATCATCTTCTGATTTTAAAAGAAAAAAGTTATCTTTCAGTGTAAAAGCTGTCTGTCTAGAAGTAAATTCTTTAGGCATGATATGGTTAAAGTACTTTCATGCATCTATTCAGTTGCAGCAGTAATACAGGATCATTTTAGCACAAATAGGTTAAAAAATTCTTTAAATACAAGTGAGATATTTTTTTTATGCTGCTAATGTTCCTTAAACATTCTTAACTACATTTTTCTTCCCACCTCAGCTCTCAATTTCTAATTAATCCCAATTAAGCAATTTTTGTTAATCAGTAGTGTGGAGCTGTATTTTGTCATTGTTTCTTAGGAGCTGTGTTTATATAAATCTGCCATGTCAAACTTGTAACTTTTACAGGAAAGCTACAGAGCAAACCATAAACTATTTCTCCTGCATAAGTCACTTTAGTCATTAAACATCAGGTTGTGCATATTAAGTGTGCCCTTTTTCTGTTTAAAGGGGGAGGCTTTTATGAAGCAGTCACAGGACATGATCTTTTGTTATACTTACAGAAAAAAAAAATTTTTGCAGAAATCATAGAACAGGATATCAAATAGTATTTTTTATTTATTTCCCATTGATAATAGACAAGATCAAACCAATAACCATCCAGAAGTCTTGTTCTGTAAAGAGACTCTTTTGAGTAGGTTAGTGGGAAGTGATGTGGAATTGCCGTGTGAATGAGACAAGCAAAATGGAAAATTACTTAAGTTTATCCATCCGTCAACAGTAACATACTGTGGCACATCAGACAATTTTACTGTAATCAAATATTTTCTATTTAGATAGATTTAACAAAATAATGTCTCACATTTGTTCATATTGTAGTTCATTCTTGCTTACTCTATCAGTTTATTTCTTCCCGCCAAGACAGCTACAGAAATTCCCATTTTTGTGCTTGTTCTCTAGAAACGCTGAGCACAGAAGGTGAAATCATTAGCTCAAGAAGCTGATACTTTGAGTAAATTTTAAATTGTTTCCCATTCTTGGATATATATGTAGTGCAGAAGGAGAACACATGTCTTTATTTGTATCCCATCAAGAAGATTGTGTGTCACTGAAAAAACCCTCTTCCAAAAGCAGGAGTTAATTTTTCTGTCAAAAGAAATACCTGTCGAGTTAGAATCTCAGATTGGAGACAGGGAGGTCGAATTCTTTATCACTTCTAAACTAAACATATATAATATTTAGGTTAGAATTTTGTTTAATTTGTGTAATGAAAGCTATTTAGGCATGTCTGAATCTCTTTAGTGGTATTTTGAATTATTTTTCAGAGCACATACAGGAAAAATTTTAGATTTTTTTTACATTAAACAACTATTTTTTTTAGCTTAGGCTTGGATATAACTCATTAATTTAATTTAGTTCAAATTTGTAAATACAAATCTTTTAAATAAGAGGAGATCACATTCAAGAACAAATGTAATTGAATAATCTTAATTTCATTGGTTTAGTGGGTGTTTTTGTTCTGTTGTATACAGAGCAATGTCAAATGTGATTAGGTAAATACTACTTGATAATACCTGTACATTCAGTTACTGTTTGCACATGATTTCCTCCCTTGATTTAATGAACTTTTTTTCT
Organism: Buphagus erythrorhynchus; assembly: GCA_013400855.1. NCBI lineage: Eukaryota > Metazoa > Chordata > Aves > Passeriformes > Sturnidae > Buphagus > Buphagus erythrorhynchus. The sequence goes on from VZTT01067960.1 coordinate 40,249, forward strand.
CTCTACAACTATTCAATGCCTTAGAATTCCATTATACTTGAAGATTTTGAAAGGCAAATATTAATTATTTTGTAAAGCTTTCTGATCTTGAATTTAGAACACATTATGAAATTTATGTTTGTGTATAGTCTTGGAAAACAACCTGTCAGATGATTTTAGAATATTTGATTTTAAAAAAAGCAAAGATTTTCCTTTAAAAAGAAGAAAAAAGTTTTATAAAAGAGAGCCTTCCATGGGAAAATGTTTTTGTTCTGTTG